>ML663563.1:13151950-13241748 GCA_007570785.1 Antilocapra americana
AATGAAAATTGACCTTTTCCAGTCCTGTTGCCATTGCTGACTTTTCCAAATTTGCTGGCATATTGAATGCAGCACTTAACAGAACCGTCTTTCAGGATTTTAAATAGCTCAGCTGGAATTTCATCATCTCCACTAGCTTGTTCCTAGTAATGCTTCCTAAGGCCCACTTGACTTCATATTCCAGGATGTCTGGCTCTAGGTGAGTGATCACACCACCATGGTTATCTGGCTCTTGAAGATTCTTTCTGTATAGTTCTTCTGTGTATTCTTGCCACCTCTTCTTAATCTCTTCTGCTTCTGTTAGGTCTATACCATTTCTGTCCTTTATTGAGCCCATCTTTGCATGAAATGTTCCCTTGGTATCTTTAATTTTCTTGAAGTGACCTTTATCTAGTCTTTCCCATTCTATTGTTTTCCTCTATTTCTTTGCATTGATCACTGAGGAAGCCTTTCTTATCTCTCTTTGCTATCCTCTGAAACTCTGTTGGAGTTTCATTCAGTTGTATATATCCTTCCCTTTGCCCTTTGCCTTTCCCTTCTCTTCTTTTCTCAGCTATTTGGAAGGCCTCCTCAGACAACCACTTATCCTTCTTGCACTTCTTTTCCATGGGGATGGTTTTAGTCACCACCTCCTGTAAAGGCATGCTGCTGCTGCTGCTAAGCCTCTTCAGTCGTGTCCAACTCTGCGTGACCCCATAGACGGCAGCCCACCAGGCTCCCCTGCCCCTGGGATTCTCCAGGCAAGAACGCTGGAGTGGGTTGCTATTTCCTTCTCCAATGCATGAAAGTGAAAAATGAAAGTGAAGTCACTCAGTCGTGTCTGACTCTTAGCCACCCCATGGTCTGCAGCCTATCAGGCGCCTCCGCCCATGGGATTTTCCAGGCAAGAGTACTGGAGTGGGGTGCCATTGCCTTCTCCAACAAAGGCATGAACCTTCATCAACATTTCTTCAGGTACTCTGTCTACCAGATCTAGCCCCTTGAATCTATTTGTCACCTCCACTGTATAATCACAAGGGGTTTGATTTAGGTCATATCTGAATGGCCTAGTGGTTTTCCCTGCTTTCTTCAATTTGAGCTGAATTTTGAAATAAGGAGCTGATAATCTGAGCCACAGTGAGCTCCCCGTCTTGTTTTTGGTGACTGTATAGAGCTTCTCCATCTTCGGCTATAATCAATCTGATTTTGGTATTGACCATCTGATGATGTACACATGTAGAGTCATCTCTTGTGTTGTTGAAAGAGAGTGTTTGCTATGAACAGTGTTCTCTTGGCAAAACTCTGATAACCTTTGTCCAGCTTCATTGTCTTCAAGGCAAACCCTTTTTGTTACTCCAAGTATCTCTTGATTTCCTATTTTTGGATTCCAGTCCCCTATGATGAAAAGGGCATATTTTTTTGGTGTTAGTTATAGGAGGTCTTGTAGGTCTTCATAGAATCCTTCAACTTTAGCGTCTTTGGCATTATTGGTTGGGGCATAGACATGGATTACTGTGATGTTGAATGGTTTGCCTCGGAAACAAATGGAGATCATTCTATCATTTTTGTGATTGCACCCAAGTACTGCATTTTGTACTCTTTGTTGACTATCAGGGCTACTCCATTCCTTCTAAGGGATTCTTGCCCACAGCAGTAGATATAATTGTCATTTAAATTAAATTAGCTTATTCCCATCCATTTTAGTTCACTAATTCCTAAAATGTTAATGTTCACTCTTGCAATATCCTATTTGTCCACTTCCAATTTACCTTGATTCATGGACCTAACATTTCTGTGTTGTTTACAGTCTTATAAGACTTTTATTTCACCACCAGTGAACCAGTGAAGTTGTTCAGTGTGTCTGACTCTTTCCAGTCCCACTGACTGTAGCCTACCAGCTTCCTCCATCCATGGAATTTTCCAGGCAAGAGTACTGGAGTGGGCTGCCGTTTCCTTCTCCAGGGGATCTTCCTGACCTGGGGATCGAACCCAGGTCTCCCACACTGCAGGCAGACTCTTTACCGTCTGAGCTACCAGGGAAGCCACCAGACACATCCACAAATGGGTGTCGTTTCTGCTTTGGCTCAGCCTCTTCATTCTTTCTGGAGCTATTTCTCCACCCTTCCCCAGTAGTATATTGGACACCTACTGTCCTGGAGGGTCATATTCCATGTCACATCTTTTTGCCTTTTCTTACTGTTCATGGGTTTCTAAAAGCAAAAATACTGAAGTGGTTTGATAATCCCATCTCCAGCTGACACATTTTGTCAGACCCTGACTAGCAGGGACATACCCGTCAGTCATTCCACAAAGCTAAATGACAAGCCCTGTGCCCTGGTTGTCCCACTGCTGGCCCTCTTTGGGGTCGAGGTAGAGGTCCTGCTAGAGTTGCCAGGAAAGGAGTCCTGGAAAGTCTGGATCCGATGTTGAGGATGCCCATGAGTGGGAGGGCACTGCAGTCTCATGGCTGCCACTGGCCACCCAGAACATGAGGGTACATAATTCTTGCCAAATCAAAGTCCTCAAATTTCCTATGGCTGCTAGATAGGAGCTTCAAAAATTATGAATTTTCTGTCTTAAGATGGCTATCAATTTAGCCATCGCAACTGATTTAATCAAGTAGTAATTCTGTTTTAAAAGACTCTAGTTCTACCAGTGTTATTGTCAACTTAGGGGAAAAAAAGCACAACATGAGAGTTGTGAGTTAAGTTTTATTTGGGGCAAAATGAAGATTGCAGCCCAGGAGACATCACCTCAGATAGCTCTGAGAAACTGCTCCAAAGAAGTGGGGGGTGGGGGGAGGTCAATATATATGTGATTTTGAAGAGGTAGTTCATGCAATCAAGCATATATCTTTGCAGGTTTCTGCAAGTCAAAAGGAGCAGATGTCATCGCGAAGGAGTTTCATGTTCTTCGAGATCTGAGGCAAGCAAGAACTGATCTAATAAAATCAGCTCCCGAAAATACTTAACTATCTGAAGACCTGTTCTGCTGGTTTTCCAGAGCACAGTGTAACTCATTCTTCATCTCTACTCTAAACTCCTTTAAGGGTGTATTGAATCAGGTCAGCAGCTGCAGCAGCACATGAGGTAGATGACTTTCCAAGTGGCACTGGTGGTAAAGAACACACCTGCCAGCGCAGGAGACGTTAGAGACACGAATCCAATCCCTGGGTAGGGAAGACGCCTTTGGAGAAGGGCATGGCAGCCCACTCCAGCATTCTTGCCTGGAGACTCCCAAGGACAGTGGAGGCTGGCGGGCTGCAGTACACGGAGTCACACAGAGCTGGGCATGAATGAAGCGACTTAGCAAGCACGTGCACAGAGGTAGACGGCAAGGGCCAATTTGTAGCTGACACAGTTTAACCTTCCTCACTCTTATCTTCTGTGGGAATTCAGTTCCAAACCCACCCTACTGTTCATGGGCAGTCAGAATTAATCAATTTTTCCCACTCACACCAACTTCAGGTCAGAAGTAAATAAACATTGCTCTTCACCCATAATCACCAAATTGTAGAGGACATCACTGCCACCTGGTGGAAACACTAAAATTTGTTTCTGAGACTGTTATAAACATCAAAATCTAAGGACAAAAACTCTGCAAGTTCAACGGGAAAGGAAAATTAACCCTTTAGAAACCTACAAGTTAAAAAGGACATAGGAGCTTAGTCACTATTATTTGATTCCTGTTTTTACCTCACTAACCTCTCAACCACTGATTTAGCTTCTGTGCTGTGCGTGTCCCTCGGTCGTATCCAACTCTGCAGCCCCATGGACTGCAGCCCTTCAAGTTCCTCAGGAGACCTTGGTTCGATTCCTGGATTTGGAAGATCTCCTGCAGTAGGGATAGACTAGACTCCAGTATTCTTAGGCTTTCCATGTGGCTCAGACAGTAAAGAATCCGCTTGCAATGTGAGTGACCTGGGTTCCATCCCTGCATTGGGAAGATCCCTTGGAGGAGGGCGTGGCAACCCACTCCAGGTATTCTTGCCTGGAGAATCATACATTTTTTTTTGGATCTATCTTGATTTAGCCTCAGTCACCTTAATTAATTCATCTTCAAATGGTCTCTACAATAAGAACCCAAAAAGAAAATTTAGTGTCTGAAAATGAAAGTTTAGTGTCTGAAAATGAAAATTTAGTGTCTGAATTGAGATGTCCTATCAGTGTTAAATTACCCTAGGTTTACAAAAACAGTGAAAAAAGAATATAAAATATCTCATCAATTTTTGTATTGATTATATGCTGAGATAATATTTTGGATAGATTGTGCTAAATAAAATATATTATTAAAAACAAATTTACCAAGACTTCCCTGGTGATCCAGTGGTTAAGACTCTGCCTTGCAGTGTGGGGGATGACGTGCCACAATGAAAGATCCTGCATGACACAATGAAGATCCTGCATGCTGCAACTAAGACCCAACAGAACCAAATAAATACATTTGTTTTTGTAATTAATTTCACTTGTCCATTTACTTTATTTTACTGTGGCTGCTAAAAATTTCAAATTACTTATGTTGCTCACATCATATTTCTATCAGACAACGCTAGCTTAGAAGAATTCTCCATAAAATGAATGAGTTGAAACCCTGCTCACATTCCACATACCTCCTCACCTGACTCTAACCCAGCAGGATACCTCTCCATTCAGAGGTCAGATCTGTATTTGGTCTCAATTTCCCATCAGTGTCATAGGGTTCTCCCAATATGTTTACACTTACAGTTAAGGTTATCGTCTGATATAAGCAGCAAGGCTACAAAAGAGAAAAGGTGACTCAAACAGATTAACTAGCTCTGATAAATGTGCCTTGTCATAGTTCCCACAGATACAATAATACAATGTCTAAATTAGTAGCAGAATTTAATAAGCAAATATTGGGTATTCTCAAATAATAACATAAATAAGAGAACACACAAATCTAAAATTAATAATAGTGTTTGTCCTCTAAACAGAGGTGTCACTGTATCACTCTGGTTATCTTGTGTCATAATCTTTATTCAGCAACAAAACACCAGCATTCTTTCTTGCGTTAAATAACTACAAAATAGATGTAATTGGTATCTTTTCCTATGGAGCTATTTGGTTTCAATAAAATGACAAATTGATAGGAATATATATTACTTTCTGTGCTGGACAATTGTCAATAGTATCAAAATTCCCAGGTGAATGTCAAGTGTTATTTAGGCAACATTAATAGAGTATGACATTGATAATTTCCTTGCATGATGACATTTTAATATTCTAAAGACTTCATGAATGAAAGTTTTATTGTTTTCAATTCTGAATAAGCTTCTTGTTGTACAAGATAAGACTGTAAATTAACAAATTATTTAAAATTTTTGGTTTAACCAGAGTGTTTTCCTTACTGCCCAGTGGCACAGATATTATATGACTTTGTGTTTGTATCATCATTGGTGCAGATTATAGTAGGAAAATCCTAGAAGAGAAGGAAGTCTCAACTCAACTCCACAGTGACGGAAGTGACCCTTGACTAGGATCCTAACTTTCTAAGCCAGACAGCTGAGAAACTTAATTTCATCAGATGTATCATCAGTAATTTCTCTGATTAGGTTTCTTCTTGTCCCGGGTAGTTGAAAATGCATATATATGGAATTTGGAAAGATGGTAACAAGAACCCTGCATGTGAGACAGCAAAAGAAATGCAGATGTATAGAACAGACACATGGACTCTGTGGAAGAGGGCAAGGGTGGGATGATATGGGAGAACGATATTGAAACATGTTAATTATCATATGTGAAGTCAATCACCTGCCCAGGTTTGATGCTCGGGGCTGGTGCACCGAGATGACCCAGGGGGAGGGAATCGGGAGGGAGGAGGGAGGGGGGTTCTGGAGGGGGAATATATGTATACCCATGGTGGATTCATGTCAATGTATGGCAAAACCAACACAATAAAGTAAAGAAAATTTAAAAAGAAAAGAAATTTAAAAAAAAATGAAATCTTAGTTCTATTCACAGTATCTTCTTGCCCAGAGTTTGACAAAAATTTTGATCATGATGCACTGTAAGAAATACCTTTAACATGTCACCTCAACTCAGAGGCAAAAACCAACCATGTACTTCACCAAAAATATTAACCTTACCAATAAAGATGTTCTCATATTTTCTATACTACTATTTGTTATCCATTTAAAAAATAGTAAATTGGTTTCAAGCCACTGAACTGATTTCAGAACACACTGTTGGAACCCACTGTTAGAAAAACACAACTTCAGTTTCTTTTGAACATGGGAGGAAGAGATCTCTCCAAAGAACATTTTTTTTAAAAGCACCTTGTTCAGTCTTTGATACTATAATTAATGTTTTCAATCAATGAAAATTTAAAATTTGTATTATAACCTCATGATATGGCAACTATTTTTCAGATATATTTGAAAATTTAAACGAGTTTTTTTCTTAAGCTGCAAAGAAAGGAAATCAATCACATTAAAGTGAAGGGTAAACAACAGGGATGGAACACAGCCCCACCCATCAACAGAAAATTAGATTAAAGATTTACTGAACATGGCCCTGCCCAGCAGAACAAGACCCAGTTTTCCCCTCAGTCAGTTTCTCCCATCAGAAAGCTTCCATAAGCCTTGTCCTTCTCCATCAGAGGGTCACAGGAAATTAACAATCTGATCACATGGATCACAGCCTTGTCTAACTCAATGAAACTATGAGCCATGCCCTGTAGGGACACCCAAGACAGATGAATCATGGTGGAGAATTCTGACAAAACATGGCCCACTGGTGAAGGGAATGGCAAACCACTTCAGTATTATTGCCTTGAGAACCCCATGAACAGTATGAAAAGGCAAAAAGGTAGGACACGGAAAGATGAACTCACCAGGTTGGTAGGTGTGCAATATGCTACTGGAGATCAGTGGAGAAATAACTCCAGAAAGAATGAAGAGATGGAGCCAAAGCAAAAACAACACCCAGTTGTGATGTAACAGGTGATGGATAAAGTCTGATGCTGTAAAGAGCAATATTGCATAGGAACCTGGAATGTTAGGTCCATGAGTGAAGGCAAATTGGAAGAGATCAAACAGGAGATGGCAAGAGTGAACATTGGCATTTTAGGAATCAGCAAACTAAAATGGACTGGAATGGGTGAATTTAATTCAGATGATAACTATATCTACTACTGTGGGCAAGAATCCCTTAGAAGGAATGGAGTAGACATCATAGTCAACAAAAGAGTCCGAAATGCAGTACTTGGATGCAATCTCAAAAACGACAGAATGTGCTCTGTTCATTTCCAAGGAAAATCATTCAATATCACAGTAATACAAGTCTATGCCCCCTTCTTCTTCTACGCTGAAGAAGCTGAAGTTGAAAGGTTCTGCAAAGACCTACAAGATCTTATATAACTAATGCCCCAAAAAGATATCCTGTTCATTATAGAGGACTGGAATGCAAAAGTAGGAACTCTAGAAATACCTGGAATAACAGGCAAATTTGGCCTTGGAGTACAGAATTAAACAGGGCAAAGGCTAATAGAGTTTTGCAAAGAGAAAACATTGGTCATAGCAAACATCCTCTTACAATAAAACAAGAGAAGACTCTACACATGGACATCACCAGATGGTCAATACTGACATCAGATTGATTACATTCTTTGCAGCCAAAGATGGAGAAGCTCTATACAGTCAGCAAAAACAAGACTGGAAGCTGACTGTGGTACAGTCCATGAACTCCTTATTGCCAAATTCAGATTTAAATTGTAAGCAAACCACTAGACCATTCAGGTATGACCTAACTCAAATCCCTTACGATTATACAGTGGAAGTGAGAAATAGATTCAATGGATTAGATCATTTAGACAGAGTGCATGAAGAACTGTGGACGGAGGTTCATGATATTGTACAGGAGGCAGGGATCAAGACCATCCCCAAGGAGAAGAAATGCAAAAAGGCAAAATGGCTGTCTGAGGAGGCCTTCCAAATAGCTGTGAAATAAGAGAAGGAGAAGGCAATGAAGAAAAGGAAAGATATACCCATATGAATGCAGAGTTCCAGAGAATAACTAGGAGAGATAATAAAGTGATCAATGATCACCTTCCTCAGTGATCAATGCAAAGAAACAGAGGAAAACAATAGAATGGGAAAGACTAGAGATCTCTTCAAGAAAATTAGAGATAGCAGAAACACAAGATTTTAAGAAGAGGTGGCAAGAATACACAGAAGAACTATACAAAAAAGATCTTCACAACCCAGATAGCCATAGTGGGGTGATCATTCATCTAGAGCCAGACATCCTGGAATGTGAAGTCAAGTGGGCCTTAGGAAGCATCACTATGAATAAAGCTAATGGAAGTGATGGAATTCCAATGGAGCTGTTTCAAATCCTAAAAAATGATGCCATGAAAGTGCTGCACTCAATATGCCAGCAAATTTGCAAAACTCAGCAGTGGCCCCAGGATTGGAAAATGTCAGTTTTCATTCCAATCCCTAAGAAAGGCAATGCCAAAGAATGCTCAAACTACTGCATAATTGCACTCAACTCACACGCTAGTAAAGTAATGCTCAAAATTCTCCAAGCCAGGCTTCAGCCATATGTGAACCATGAACTTCCAGATATTCAAACTGGTTTTAGAAAAGGCAGAGGAACCAGAGATCAAATTGCCAACAAATGTTGGATCATCAAAAATCCAAGGGAATTCCAGAAAAATATATATTTCTGCTTTATTGACTATGCCAAAGCTTTTGACTGTGTGGACCACAGCAAACTCTGGAAAATTCTGAAAGAGATGGGAAAACCTGACCTGTCTCTTGAGAAATCTGTGTGCAGGTCAGGAAGCAACAGTTAGAACTGGACATGTATCAACAGACTGGTTCCAAATAGGGAAAAGAGTACATGAAGGCTGTATATTGTCACCCTGCTTATTTAACTTTTATGAAGAGTACATCAAGAGAAATGCTGGGCTGGATGAATAACAAGCTGGAATCAAGATTGCCGGGAGAAATATCAATAACCTCAGATATGCAGATGACATCACCCTTATAGCAGAAAGTGAAGAGGAAGTAAAGAGCTTCTTGACGAAAGTGAAAGAGGAGAGTGCAAAAGTTGGCTTAAAACTCAACATTCAGAAAACTAAGATCATGGCATCTGGTCCCATCACTTTCTGGCAAATAGATGGGGAAACAGTAGAAATAAGGTCAGACTTTATTTTTGGGGCTCCAAAATCACTGCAGACGGTGACTGCAGCCATGAATTTAAAAGATGTTGCTCCTTGGAAGAAAAGTTATGACCAACCTAGACAGCATATTAAAAAGCAGAGACATTACTTTGTCAACAAAAGTCCATCTAGTCAAAGCTATGGTTTTTCCAGTAGTCATGTATGGATGTGAGAGTTGAACTTTAAAGAAAGCTGAGCGCAGAATTGATGCTTTTGAACTGTGGTGTTGGAGAAGACTCTTAAGAGTCCCTTGGACTGTAAGGTGTTCCAACCAGTCCATCCTAAAGGAGATCAGTCCTGAAAATTCATTGGAAGGACTGATGCTGAAGCTGAAACTCCAATAGTTTGGCCACCTGTTGTGAAGTACTGACTCATTTGAAAAGACCCTGATGCTGGGAAAGATCAAAGGCAGGAGAAGGGGGCCACTGAGGATGAGATGACATCACTGACTCAATGGAGATGAGTTTGTGTAAACTCCAGGAGTTTTCAATGGACAGGGAGGCCTGGCATGCTGCAGTCCTTAAGGTCACAAAGAGTCAGACATGACTAAACAACTGAACTGAAGCTTCATCATGGGATTCAGTGACATGTCAACATTTTGCATCATTAGTTTCTAAATCAAAGTTTGTTGTTAGTGGCTCTAATAAGCCAAGTCTATGTCACATGCCACTTTGGCCATAGAAGGAGGTGGGGAAAATGAGTAACTGTCACTTAGAGTAAGAAATAAAATTTATAAGATGGAAATACCTCTAACACAGACAAATTTTCAAAGGTGCTAAGAAATCCTCAAGAGTAACAAATGGTGGAGAGTGGTCAGAGTAGAAAGATCCTGAACTCACCTTCTCCAAAGGGCATACCAAAATTGCAACTATTTACAGAGAAACCATTGATGAGAAAGACCAGAAGGTTAGCAGAAAGTATCTACAACTAAAGGCATGAAGAAGGAACTACAATGAGATAAGTAAGAGGGGCAGAGATATGGTACAGTCAAAATCCATTCCCCTGGGTGGGTGACCTATGAACCCAGGAGGATAATTACAATTGCAGAGGTTCTCCCCAAGGAGTAAGTGGTCTGAGCCTCATATCAGATTCCCTAGCCTGGGGGTCTTGAGCCAGAAATAAGAGTCCCCAGAACATTTGGCCTTGAAAGCCAACAGGATACACTTTCAGGAGGGCCAGAAGACTCTTAGGAGACTCACAAAGTTTCACGCACTTCAGGGCCCAGGGCAAGAGCAGTAACTTGGTAAAAGCCTGGGTCAGACCTACCTGCTGATCTTGAAAAGCCTTCCAGAGAGGCAGGAGGCAACTGGAGCTCACTCTGGAGACAAGCACATAGGTGGCAGCCATTTGGGGGAGCTTGTTCTACCATGTAGGTGCTGGCACCAGTAAACACCATTTTGGAATCCTTCTCTATCTTATTAATGCTGGGACCCAGCCATGCCTTCCAGACTCTCAGCGCTGCTACTTAAATGCCTCAGACCAAGTGGGTAGCCAGTCAGGGACACAGCTCCACTCACCAACGGGGCAGCTGCCTTGAGACCTCCCATGCTCACAGCCACCTAGGGACACAACCTTGTCTTGCAGAGGACCTAAGGCTTTGCCCCACCCACCAACATTCTGAAACCAACTTCAGCACCCACAGGGCATTGCTTACAGAGACCCCAGGACATAGCTTCTCTCACTAGTGCATCCAGAAATACCTCTTGGATTGGCTTTACCCACCAGTGGGCAGGCACCAGTCTCATGAATCCCTGAGCCCTCACCCTGCCCACCAGAGGCAAACACCAGCCCCCAGGACCCCTGCAGCCCTGCCATGTAAGAATCCACCCCACCCACCAGAAGGCCTACACCAGCTCTTGGACCCCAGGCCCTGCTGCCAGCTTTCCTAGGATCTGACTCTGCCCACCAGTGTATCAACATCAACTGATAAGACCCCATCTGGGCCTTGACCCAACCCACCAGCAGGCCAACACCAGTTCTGAAACACCATGGACTCTTTACCAGGTGCCCCAGGATCCAGCCCCACTCACCAGCAAGCAAAAACTAGCATTGAGATACCCTAGACTCAACACCCAATAAGTTGGAAACTGGTCTCACTCACGAGCAGGGAGACACTGACCCAGGACACCCAGACTTGCAATCAACAACCCCACACCATGTTTTCAGACACCACATGGCCAAGTGGTGGGCATGGTGGCAGTCCTAGACATAGAACCTTCTATGGCTCTACAGAAAGCCATCTTATGACCAAGCCTTGCCAACCAGTGGCCAGAAGCCTCTGTACAAAGCAAGGCCTGGAAAATAACCAGATTGGAGGTTTCAGACTGGAAATAAGCAATGCCTACTAGTAGGTCAACAGTAGTTAGCCCGCAAAAGAGAAGAACCCATCTGGCTCACAGAAGGAGCATGCAAAAAACATATAGCTCTGGTGACCTGAGGAGAATATGCTGCTGGCACATAGAAAGTCTCCTACTCCTACAAAAATACTTCTTTTTTAGGAAGCCTTCTCCAAGGTCAGGAAACTCAATCAACCTTGCCAAATACATAGAAATAAAAACATCAAATTAGGCAAATTGAGTAAATAGAAAAATAAGTTCCAAATGAAGGAAAAAGATAAAACCTCAGAATAACTAAGTGAAGGGGAGATGTGATCAACCCAATAAACTGTTCAAGATAATAATCATGGATGTTCAAACAACTAGGGAGAAGATTGGATGAACAGTGTGATGTTCAAGTTTATAACAAATATAAGTTTATAAAATAAAGTTTATAAAAATATAAAGAAGAAGCAAGCAAAATGGAAGAATATAATAAATGAAATAAAAAATATACTGGAAGGAATAAAAAGTTAATTAGATGATACAAGCTTCAGCAAGCTGGAAGATATAGTGGAAATCACTAAGCTGAACAGAAAAATAAAAGAAATGAGGACAGTTTAAGAGACCTGTGGGACAACATCAGGTGTACTAGCAATCATAATATAGGGATTCTGGAAAGAAATGACAGGCAGCAAAGGACAGAGAACATAGCTGAATATAAATAATAGCTGATCACTTACCTAAAATGGAAAACTAAACAGACATCCAGGTCCAGGTATCACAGAGAGTTCCAAACAGAATAAACCTTGTTTGGAAGAGCATGCCAAGATACGCTGTAATTAAAATGGAAAAACTTAAAGATACAGAGAGAATCCTAACAGCACCAAGGGGAAAGCAACAAGTTACATGAAAGGAAATGCCCATAAGGCAATCAACTGACTTCAGCAGAAACAATTCAGACCAGGAGAGTTGCAGTGCATAATACATTTAATGTACTGAATGACACATTTAAATGATGAAAGGGAAAAATATACAATCAAGAGTACTCTACTTGGCAAGGCTTACATTCGGATTTGATAGGGAGATCAAAATTTTTACAGACAAGTAAAAGCTAAAAAAGGTCAGCACCACCAAACCAGCCCTATGACAAGTATTAAAGGGACTTCTCCAAGCCAAAAATAAAGGAAACTACTATAAATATGAAAATTATGAAAGGAACAATCTCATTTGTAAAGGAAAATATATAATATAATAAAGGTAGTAAATCAAACATGTAGAAAGCTGGTAGGAAGATTAAAAGGCAAAAGTAATTAAATAATCTATATTCACAATAAATAGTTGAGTGATACACAAAGAAAAAAATATGTCAAAACAGTAAATGTTGGGAGGAGTACAACTGCAGGGATGTTAAAATGTGTTTGAGCTTAAGAGGTCAACGACCTAAAGAAATATATATGCATACACAGCTCATGGTAACCAGAAACCAAAAAACTATAATAGATTATAGAACATGCACAAAAATTAGAAAGGAATCCAAACATAGCACTAAAGACAGTCATCAAATCACGAGAGCAAGAAGTAAAAAAGAAAAGAAATATAAAAACAATGAACAAAATGGCAATAAGTATATACTTATCAATAATTACTTTAAATTTAAATGGACAAAATGCTACTATCAAAAGACACAGAATGGCTGCAATGAAACAAAAAAAGACCCATACATATGATGCCTACAGAAGACACACTTCAGACTTAAAGACACACAAGAGACTGAAAATGAGGGGATGGGAAAAGTTATTTTGTTCAAAGGAAAATGAATAGGGTAGTATTACTTATATAAGACAAAATAGACTTTAATATAAAGACTGTAAAAACAACAGCAACACAACCCACAAAGAAGGCCATAACATAAACACCAAAAGATAAGTCCAAGAAGATATAACTCTTATTTCTACAAAAACATTCAAAAACTAAGATCATGGCATCTGGTCCCATCACTTCATGGCAAATAGATGGGGAAACAACAGAAACAGTGAGAGACTTTGTTTTCTTGGGCTCCAAAATCACTGCAGATGGTGACTGCAGCCAAGAAATTAAAAGACTCTTACTCCTTAGAAGAAAAGCTATGACCAACCTAGACAGCATATTAAAAAGCAGAGACATTACTTTGCCAACAAAGGTCCATCTAGCCAAGGCTATGGTTTTTCCAGTAGTCATGTATGGATGTGAGAGCTGGATGTTAAAGAAAGGTGAGCACTGAAGAACTGATACTTATGAACTGTGGTGTTGGAGAAGATTCTTGAGAGTCCCTTGGAATGCAAGATCAAACCAGTCAATCCTAAAGGAGATCATTCCTGATTATTCATTGGAAGAATGAATATGCTACTAAATAATATGCTACTAAACACCCAGTTGTTTACTAAAGAATACAAAGAAGAGATTAAAAAAAATAACCAGGAGAAAAATGAAAAAAATAATTATCCAAAATCCATGGGAAGCAGCAAAAGCAGTTCTAAGAGGGGATTTTTATATTGATACAAACTTAACTTGGGATGCAAGGGAAACTTCAAATATGAATTGAATCTAGCAGCTAAATAAATTAGAATAAGAAGAGTAATCAAAACAAAATTAATGAAAGGAAAGAAATCATAAAGATAGGAGCAGAAATAATAAAATAGGCACTAAAGAAACAATAGAAAAGATCAGTGACCCTAAGAGCTGGTTCTTTGAAAGATCAACAAAATTGATAAACTTTTAGCCAGATTCATCAAGAGAAAAAGAGATAAGGACAAAATGAATAAAAATCATAAATAAAATAAAAAACAGAAATTATAACTAATACATCAGATATAAAGGATCATAACAGATTGCTATGAACAATTATACTCCAATAAAATGGACAAAATAGAAGAAATGTAAAAATTCCCAGAAATGTATAATCTCCCAAGACTAAATCAGGAGGAAATAGAGAATGTGAACAGATTACCAGTGAATGAATCACTAATAAAACAACTCCCAACCAATTAAGGACTGGTGATCTGTGATTTGGATGGGGTGGGAGGGAGGTCCGAGTAGGAGAGGATATATGCATGCAGATAACTGATTCACTTCATGGTACAGCAGAAACTAACACAACATTGTAAAGCAACTATTTTCCAATAAGAAATAATAATACATTTTAAAAATACATTGAAAGGGTCACACACCATTATCAAGTAAGATTATCTCCAAGGATGCGAGAATAGTCAAAGTCCACATATCATTCAATGCGATATGCCACGTTTATAAATCAAAGGATAAAAACCATATGCTCATGTTACTACATGCAGTAAAAGTTTTTGACAAAACTCATTTATGATTAAGAACTCCCCATAAAATGGGTATAGAGGGAGTGCACCTCAACATAATAAAGCTCTATAAGACAAGCCTACAGTGAATATCATACTCAACAGTGAAAGCTGAATTTAAGATCAGGAACAAGGCAAGCACACCCACTCTTGCCACTTTTATTTAACATAGTATTGGAAGTTAGACAAGGAAAAGAAATAAAGGAATCCAAATTATAAAGGAAAAAGTAAGACAGTCACTGTTTTTAGATGACATAGTAGTTTACATAGAAAATCTTAAAGATGCTACCAAATAACTACTTGAACTTGTTAATGAATTTGGTTAAGTTGCAGGATACAAAATTAATATACAAAAATCTGCTGCATTTCTATACATTAGCAACAAACTATCAGAAAGAAATTAAGAAAACAACCCCATTCATAATCACATCAAAAGTACCTGGGAATAATTCTAAGGAGGTAAAAGACCTGTACTTGGAAAACTATGAAATCTATTGAAGATGATACAAACATATGAAAAGATACACTGTGTTCATCAGCTGGAAGAATAGTGTTAAAATGACCATACTACCCAAAGCAAGATACAGATTCAATGCAATCCCTACCAAAACGCAGGGAGTGTTTTTTCACAGGACTAGAAGAAGTAATTCTAAACTATATAAAAATACAAAGGACCCCCAAATAGCCAAAACAATCTTGAGAAAGGACAAATCTGGAAATATAACACTCCTTGAGTTCAAACTATACTGCAAAGATGCAGTAAGAAAAACAAAACACAATATGGTACTGCAACCTATGGGGTGGCAAAGAGTCAGACATGACTTGGCAACTGAACAATTGGCTGAAAAATGGACTCATAGATCACTGGAAGAGAAATGAGAACTCAGAAATGAATCCACACTTATGCAGGCCATTCATATATGGCAAAGAGGACAAGAATATGCAATGGGGAAATGCATGCATGCTAATTTGCTTCAGTCATGTCTGACTCTTTGCCATCCTCTGGACTGTAGCCCTCTGGCCTCCTCTGTCCATGGGATTCTCCAGGCAAGAATATTGGAGTGGGTTGCCATTCCTTTCTCCCAGGGACCTTCCCTACCCGGGGATGGAACCAGTGTCTCTTATATCTCCTGCACTGGCAGGCAGATTCTTCACCACTGGTGGGGATGGCTGGCAATGAGGAAAAGTCTCTTCAATAAGTGTGCTGGGAAAACTGGACATCTAAACTTTTAATGTCATCTAAACTTTTAACAAATGTATCAATTGATCATGACTAAAAGTGAATGGTATCTCTTTAGTTGTGCAGAGCACAATCTGTGCAGCCATGTTCGGTAGCCCTGAGACACTCCTGTGCAGAAAACCTTTTCTAGAGCATATTTTTTTTTAAGTTCTTTGTAGCTATATGCCTTATTGGTTGGACTGCTTTAACCAAAGATCTTAAAATTCAGTGACTCAAAAAAGATACAAGTTATCTTTCTCTGATATAACCGTTTAGCAAATTATAGCCCATGAGCCAAATTTGGTGCCCAACCTCTTTTTGCATGGTCCTCAAGCTAAGAATTTTACATATTTAAATGACTGGTAAGGAAACAAATAATAAAAAATCAAATGTATGACAGGAGAAATCATACAAAATCTGAAATATTTATTATTTGGCATTTTACAGAAAAACATTTGCTGACCCCCTAGCATAAGGGCTGTTGGATGCTCCAAGACAAGAAAGAAGCTCTGTGCCACAGGGTCACTCAAGGACTCAGATTTATTCTATCATTTTGTTCTACTATCCCTCATCTAGCATGTCATCTTCATCTGTATGGTCAAGGTTGGTACATTACCACTATTTCCACATCCTAGTCATTGCAAAGGGTACAGTTAAAGTAAATGTCAATCACTTCTTTTTTAAAAATAAGACCAGACGTCTCATGTATCACACCCCCTTGAATCACATGGCCAGAAACATGTCATATTGCCATGGTGAACTACAAGTTTAGGAGGAAACGTAATCCGTATGCACAGCCATGCGCTCAACAAAAATCCTCAGACTTCTATTACTAAAAAGTAAGAGAGGCAATAACTGGTAGTGGGTGACTACCCATTAAATTGGACATAATCTAACAACTGAACCACCACCACCATATCCCTCTACACTCCCAGATCACCTCCTGCAATACCTGCCTTCCATTTCCTCTCCAAGTAACCAAGGTTGCTATTATCCTAATCATTATGGGAATATTTTTTTTATTTGTTTAATCATCTATGTTCAAATCCCTGAACTATATAGTTTAATTCCTTTAAATAGTAAGTTTCCTTGGTTCCTCCAGATGAGGTTATGGTTTACACTTCTCAAGAATATTTCATGTCTTGTGTGTGTTAGTCATTCAATCATGTCTGACACTCTGTGACCCCATGGACTGTAGCCCACGAGGCTCCTCTGTTCATGGAATTCTCCAGGCAAGAATACTGGAGTGGGTAACCATTCCCTTCTCTAGGGGATCTTCCTGACCCAAGGATCAACCCGGGGTCTCCTGCACTTGAGGTGGATTCTTTAATAGTGAGCAAAAACAAAAAAGGAATGCATATGTAATTCTGGATAACAAAAAGATGCCTTTCTTTAAATCACAAAGATAAAATAAACTTTTACAAATACTTCCCATTTTCATACTATTAGGAAAAGAGCAAAAGAATAAAAATTATTCATAGCAACATGTTTATTTAAGCCCTAGCAAAGCTTTCATTTACAAGCAAATATTTTGGGGGAAAAAGATCACAAGACAATATTTTCAAGTGTCATGTCACTCACATAAAAATTAAACTTGCAGAATTTACAAATTAATATTCTGAGCAGGCATAAATTATACATCCTTTTGCAAAATCCAATCTACAGCATTTAAAATTCATAGTTACAACATAAGACACTCTCTCTTTACAGTCTACCTATTTACATAGCTTTTCCCACTGCAGATGATAAAGTTCTCATCATAGCTACCAAGGTTTGCAAACACAGTATAATTAAAACATATTTAGCAGCATATAAAAATTAGATTAAAAGGGAAAGAAATACTACTATTAAATAAAAATGAAATTAAAAGGTGGATAATAGAAACAACTCCATAGGAAAATAGATTGAAATATATTTCTGTTAGGACATCAAAAATGCTTCCCATCACAGAATGTATGCACAGCACTAATAAAATAATTTAACAGCATTTTAGTCCTGAGCACACAAAATAGCACTGCAAAACTTTGGTCAATACAAGTAAATGTCAACATCTAACACAATCTGTTTAACATTCTTTGTTAGTACATTAAAGTCAAATCCATTTTATGAAAAATCACTGTCAATAATATTCTCACATCTTTTTCATTACATTAAAAGAGTTTTTAAGTTTGGGAACCCTCTGTAGACTGACACAGATCCCAGACAAACCAATGTTTGACGAACATTCCCATAAGCTTTAAATACGTAAATCATCCAAACAGACTATCTGAATGCGATAACAGTGGGCGGCATTGTATTCTAAGTGTTATTTTCTTTCACAAAAGCAGACAATTTGCATTTCAGATAATTTGAAGATGTTTTTTATAGATGGGCACAAAAATCCAGCCACGATAAAAGTGTGAATCAAGCAGTGTATCAATTATAGATTATATATGCATTTGTAGATATTAAAATTTAGCACATAGAGTACACAATTTTATTAGAATACCATTTATATTCAGTAGTTGGATTCATACATATTTTCCAGTTAACTCCATTCACAAGTTTTTGCCTAATAAATGCAGGACAACATTTTCCATAAAGAAGATGAAGTATTATCACAGTATTCAGTCTCTGACTATCTTCATTCATGTTTAATTACTGGCAATATCTTCCCCCAAATCTCCTGTGTCAGAGATTTGACCATCTTGCAAATTTCGAGTCTTCCAAATTCTCACAGTTCGATCACTATAAAACAACAAATTAAAAATAAACATGTGAAAACAGGTGGAAAGATACAGTTCTTAGAAATACTTATCAAGGAACATTTACAGAAAAGGTTTTTAATAGATATAAAAATATACATTTTCCCATTGGTATATCAAATAGGTACCCATAATAATGAAATTAAAAATAGTTTATATTATCAAAGGGTTCCTATGTGCCAGGTATTATTACTATGTTCCCCTCACACACATTAACACATTTTATTCTCTTTACCTACCATAAGATATAGATAATGCTATTATACCCTATTTATGATGAGCAAATTGGGGTCCAAAGAAGTTAACTAATTTGCCCAAGATCAAGCTTCCCTGGTGGTCCAGTAGCTAAGACTTCGCCCTTCCACTATGTACGCTGCACAGTGCAGCCAAAAAAATAAAAATCTGCCCAAGATCACAAAGTGAGTGACAGCACCAAGATTTGAAACCAGGCAGACTGGCTCCAAGGCCCCATCTCTCAAGGCTATGTTGATATAGTCAGTATATATGGTCAGAGGCATAAGAGCCCAGAGTAAGATCACAGTGAGGAGGCCAGGGCAGGGATTCCAGAGTTGGTGAATCTGTCAATATTCGGGAAGAATTATGTTCAGGTGAAATCAGCATAAGCCCACAGAAAAAGCTGGCAGCTACTAGGAATTAGACAAACACTCTACCTATCTTAGAACATAGACGATTCAATGCATTTCTGAGAAAACTTACTTTTATTTACCTAACGTGGGTTCTGGGTACTAGTCATTAGACAGTTACATTTCTCCTG
This sequence comes from Antilocapra americana, assembly GCA_007570785.1. Taxonomy (NCBI): domain Eukaryota; kingdom Metazoa; phylum Chordata; class Mammalia; order Artiodactyla; family Antilocapridae; genus Antilocapra; species Antilocapra americana. Next base: position 13,171,519 of record ML663563.1, read on the forward strand.
GCTCTAGATAGACAGTGTTGCTTTTCTCCAATTTCTTAATAAACCCAAAGCCAAGAGAAATGGTTGCCATAAAACTGTATAGTTTAAAAGCATTTTAAAGATAATGTAGCATATTTTAAGGATGTAGAAAGTTTAGTCACTTGTCATTGTAACATTGCAGAAGACAGAGTTGAGCCTAGAATCCAGGCTTTCTAGTTTGTAATCAATAATCTCCTCACCCTTATTTCTTACCATATGGGTTAAAAAAGAAAATCACGTTTTTTTTTTCTATTTTTTAAATCTACATGAAGTTAAGTCATTATACTGTTATACCTTAAACTTAAATAGCATTATATGTCAATTATATCTCAGTAAAACTGTGGGAAAATAATAATCTTTCACCAGCCCACACAGCACAGATAATTAAAAACAGCAAGGGGATATGTTCACTTGTCCACCCATTTATTCATTCAACCATCCATTCAACAAATGTTTACTGGGAACTTGCAGTGTCCCAGGCATTATTCTAGGTGCTTGGGATCAATTAAAAATAAATAAATAAATATTTATTTTGGAAGGGGAACACATGTATACCCATGGTGGATTCATGTCAATGTATGGCAAAATCAACACAATAATGTAAAGAAAATAAATAAATAAATCTAATAAATAAATAAATAACATAATCCTATGCTTTTGTAGATCATATATTCTAGCAAAAGGAGACAGACAATAAAACATGATAAAAATTATACAGTTTATTAGAAAGTAATAAATGTGACAGAAAAATTAAAGAGTACAGCAAAGGGGATCAGGATCAGGAGTGGTAGGTGATAGGGTGATAGGAGAGATTACAATTTTAAATAAAATCACAGGGTTATTCTTACTGAGAAAGAAAGATGTTAGAAGATCAGGATATCTGAAGGCACTTTGGACAAATGTCTTAAGGCTGGAGTAAGCCTGATATGTTCAAGACCAGCAAAGATATTATCAGCATTGTAAGAGAAGGAGCATATCAGAGGGCATAGAAGATTAAGATGAGAGATAACACATGCTCAAAGGGTTTAGATCAAGTGCAGCCTCTACTTTAGATAAAATGGATGACCAATACAAGTTTCTGAGCAGAGAAAGAACAAGATGATCATAATTTTAAAAAATTACTCTGGTGTCTGTTTGAGAATAGACTACATATGGGCAAGGGACCTTGTTTAGGAGGCTACTGTAGTAATCCAAGAGCTGATGGTGACTAGGGTCAATGAGGTAACAAAAGGCAGGGTGAGAAGTAGTCAGATTCTAGATATAACGTAAAGGTAGAATACCAACATAGTTTGCTTATGAATTGGATATGGAGTGTGAAAGAAGGGAGGAATGAAGGTTTCTGTACTGAGTAACAGAAAAAAAAGAGAAGCCATCAGCTGACATGGAGAAGGGCATAGGATGAGCAGGTTTCTTAGGAAGGCTGGGAGTTCAGTTTTGGACATACAAAATCCAAGATGAGAAAACTTCCACTACTAGTCATGACAGAGTAACCTGTGCCAAGTTAATGTTCCTGTGAGTTAACACAAAGTGAAAACTTGACAAAATATATGGAACAACTATCTTCAGAAACTGGGGGATGGGTACTTTAGGCCTGTAATTCCCTGAGAAAAGGGAAACAAGAGAAGGTGAGCTCTGTGATAGCCCTAGTTTTCAGTCTGGAAGCACTTGCCACAGTACAGCAAGGAAGGGGGGAAATAAACAGAAGATCACAGAATCAGAGTTGAAAAGATTGTAATAAAAATCTTGGAAGGGTGAAACCCAATAGAGAAGAGGGGAGAGCTATGCAAAAAGGACTATGGAGTTATAGGGAAAAGCATTCCATCAATCTGCATACATAGGGGTCCCCTAATGTCTTTGACTGAAGGCTAAGCTGCACATGAGTAGAGTCAGACTATACGGCCAGACCAAAACACAGCTGTGAGAGTCAAGTTCTGACCAGTAAGGCAGAGAATACCATCAAACATTCAAGACATTCAGTAAAAACCCAAGAGTTAAAGTCTCAGAAAGATGAACTGAACCACAAGTAACTTACATAACTTTAAATAAAACCCAACTGTCTTTAAAGGAATAAAACAAAATCCAGATATTCAAAACACAACACTACAATGTTCAACCTTCAATAAAATATTACATGACATAAAATCAGAAAAAATAAGACCTATAATCATAAGGAAAATCAATCAATGCAACAGATCCAGAAATCACATATGACAGAATTATTTATATAAGGACTCTGAATTATAAAGTACCTCAGTTTTCCCACCTGTAAAATAGGGATTACAATAATACTCATTTTCTAGAGTTCTTATGAAGATTAAGTGAGTTAATGCCTGAAAACACTTAGAACAATGTCTGGTATATGCCCTATATAAAGGTTTGTTAAGTAATGAATAAGTAGAACTAATATGAAAATAGGCCTTCTTATTTTATCGGTTATTTTCCTGATTTTATGTTACATGGTAAATACATCTACATCTGATGCACTATAGGTAAACTGAGGACATTTTCAGTTTCTCAAAAATAAAACTGTATCATGGAAGAAAAATGTTACATCATACCTCAGTGATCAGACCTCATTGAGTCATAATAATTTTATAGTGTCCCACAGCTATGAGGGGTGAGCTATGAATTTATTTCCCATAAATTTCAAGGACAAAACAAGCTTCTAAGGGAATAAACAGAAGTGATGAAACTTAAGAAAGTAATGTATCTCAGAAATAGCATCAATGAAGCACTTAAGGTAAGCATCTTAGAAAAACACAAAAGAAATCTGCTTTGATGTATTTTAGAGATGAGAGAAAGTAAATTTAAATGAGGCAAGGGATTCAGTGGAAACAGCACAAATAAAAAGAGACACCACAGAAATTGAGCAGAAGTTTCAAAATAAAATCAGGGTAATTGTGTATTTAGGACAGATGATCAAGAAATGGCTCAATAAATTAAGTAACATAATTGGTACACAAACGACATAAGATTTTCATGAGAAATTACATTTGAATGAGATGAACACCTCACATTATAGTACATATGATTTCCTTTCCAAAAATACTTATACATAATGTATTATGATATAATACATATTATGTCATTTTTATGGTCACATCTCTACACCTCCTTCAAGCATCTTCTTAAATGTAACTTTCTCAGTAAGGTCTTCATTGTCCGCTCTATTGTGCAACACCTGTTCCCTAGTGATGCTCTCATCTTCCTCCCCTGCTTGCTTTTTCTTCATAGTATCTCTTATCATGTAACATATTTTATTTTATTTTATATTTTTATTAGTTTTGCCATACAATGACATGATATCACCATGGGTTTACATATGTTCCCCATCCAGAACCCCCCTCCCTCCTCCCTCCCCCCGGGAAATCTCGTTGCCCCAGCCCCAAGCATCAATCTTGGGCTGGCATGTAACATATTTTACTTATTCATTTTCTTTTCTTCTCCTTAGAATGAAATTAGGATTTATATCTGTTTTGTTCAATTCTCTATTCCCAAGATTCTGGAACAGTGCCTGGCACACAGGAGATTCATAATGAATGAAAAATAAATTAATCAATTCAGCCATTCTAAGAGGGAGAGAGTATATATTATTACTATGTACTTAGATTTTAAAGGAGGTGGAAGAGGCATAAAAAAGGTGTTTTTTTATGATTTGGTCTAAATGTGATGAATGAGGCAGGTTTGCTGCCTTTTCTGGAAAGATAATTAAGAAATTAATCACTTCTGAATGATTTCTTAAAAATTAAAACTGCTACAGGAAGATCTGGCAGCAGACTTCCTAGTCTAAGCCGAGGGCTGATACAGGAGTAACACTATTATCATATAACCTGGGGAGCCCAAACTCAGTGACCACAGTGCATCTCAGAAAATATAAACAAAACATCATGAATAGACATTGGAATAGCTGTAATAAAAGAAAGATTTCATATGTTCTACATTTCCAAATATTTACATCCTATAGTATTTATTAAATCTGAACACAAATAACCAATAGGAAAAACTTACTCAGCTGCAGTAAAAATGTGGGTGGAATTAACACATATGGCATTGATAGGACTCTCATGACCTTTCATCTCTCCAACTGGCACAAAGGTATCTATGTTCCAGAGTTTCAAAATGCCCCCTCTGCAGCCACTGAGCAAAACTGGGTGGCCTGGTACCACGTCCAGGGCACAGACCCAATCCTTGTGTGCATTTGGAACTTGCTGAGAGAAAAAAGAAAAATTAGCAGCTTAAGGGAAGACTTTCAAACTGACATTTTCACACCCAAAATAAGTTACCAAAGTTTTTATTAACAAATTCAAATTTTGGAACACAGAATTTGGTCTGGAAACCATAAAAGTTATTTCTATGAAGTCACTCTTCGTGATTTAAACAGATAAATCTGTAATTTGCTCCTCAATTTAATTCACTAGTTATCATCAGTGTTATCAGTATTAAAGACCTACAATGTTAAAAAATCTATAGAACCTTAAACACATGGAAAGTATGCTGAATTTTTCAAACATCACTTCCTCTTCAAAGGAGTAAATATCTCACCTTTTAGAAAATGTATGTCACACAACAAGTTTGAAAACTACAACCTGGTATGTAGATTATAAGGTCTCTGAAAATCACTGCCTTAAATTTTGGAAGAGAACATAGAGGCCTAAAGCTTTTTGAAGAAGGGTGGAGCTAACCTATATGTTTCACAATGAGTAAACAATACTTATGGGCTTCCCTGGTGGCTCAGTGGTAAAGAATGCACATGCCAATCCAAGAGACTCAGGTTTGATTCCCGGATTAGGCAGATCCTCTGGAGAAGGAAACGGCAACCCACTCCAGTATTCTTGCCTTAGAAATCCCATGAACAGAGGAGCCTGGCAGGCTACAGTCCACGGGGTCGCAAAAGAGTCAGACACGACTGAGCAACTAAACAGCAACAACAAATGATAATTAGAAGCTCAGACTATATGACCACATTTTATGCATATATATTCATATATATAATGTAAAAGACAACCTAGAATGTATATCTATAAAAGAAAGGCTTTTGAGTGCAATATATGTGCCTGTTGCCAGGTTTTTCTATTAACATTCATGCTTATTCATTTTTTTTCATCTGATTGTAAGCAGGAAAGTGTGCAATTGCAATACACACATACACACTCATACATTTATAAGAAAAAGCCTGAAATTGAGAACAATCCTCTGGGAATTAGGAAAAGCTACTGATATTTGATTATACTGACAAAACACTTCAATCCAAATATCATTCTATAGGAAATGAGAGAACCACCATTCTTGAATGTATGAAAATGAGATGAAGAATCATTCAGACTGCTTTGATCTTAGCAAAACTTGGTACTCTGTGGAATATGTGTGAAAATATTTAAAGTACTAATTGCTCAGTCATGTCTGACTCTTTGCAATCCCATGGACAGTAGCCTGCCAGGCTCCTCCGTCCATGGAATTCTCCAGGCAAGAATACTGGTGTGGGTTGCCATTCCCTTCTCCAGGGGATCTTCACAACCCAGGGATCAAACTTGGATCTCTTGCATTGCAGGCAGATTCTTTACCATCTGAGCCACCAGGGAAGCCCTTGGAATATGTGTATATAAAATCAAAACAAAATGAGAAACTGACTTCTTCACTCCAAGCCTATATTTGTAAACACATGCACAGGGCAATCCCAGAGCTTCCAATTCTTACCAGAGTCTATTCTCCTCTTATCTACAAGATATCATTAAATGTCTAATGCTGCCCTCTTCATAATTAGTAACTCTGGTAGGTGATAATGAAACACTCTTTAAGAGAAAGCCCTGATTGGTACCATCCCTAAATGATGAAAATCTACATAGAGACTCCGTGTTCTTAGAATACTGATGACTTTGAAGTACCCACTCCATCCCATGAAAAGGTTTTGAATTACCTGTAGAAGATCTTTTTGAGCTAAATCCCATTTCTTGATTCCATTATCTCTGGACCCACTAAATAGGTTATCCCCATGTATGGTTAATGCTTCAATGCCATCATAATGAGGGGGCTCAAAATTGTGGGTGGGACTCACAGTTCCAAGGGCCCCTTCAGTTACATCAAACATCTAAATAAAAGCAAAATGAAAGTAGTCATCCCATTTAACTTACAAATAAGCACCTCAGGTATTCATTCATAGCAACATGTACACATGTATATTAACCGGGCATGACTTGTTTTGTTATGAGATTTTACTAACAAAAATAACTTGCTTTGAGTTACTCAGGATGAACCTGAGCCCTAATTTTCACATGTCACATGCTTACATGTTTGTAAACTCTTAGAAAGACAACTAATTTTTTCATGTATAGTTGTACAAATGATACGTTAAATAATAAAAATGTTACATATAACAATCCAGTTGAAACTCAAATAAATGATATGATTGTTATTTAAACACAATCAGGCAGCTCTGCAAATCTTGGTGGTAGTCACAGATTCTCCAAAGCTGCTATTCAATTTCCCTTCCCTCAGTTGCCCTCATTTCTCTTAACTACTGAACTTGTGAGTTCCTAAAAAGTCTAGTATAACCAAAAATAGACTTTCCGGACCATCCCTCCTCCTCACAGTTACAAAAGTTTCTTTTCATTCTCAAACGTTCTCTTACCCTTCCCTTCTTTCCAAGATACTAAAGTGTACTTATTTTTTCTCAAGGTTCATATCTCTGATCTGGTCTGATTCTTTTTTGATCTGATTCACCAATTGCTACTACTTCACTATTCACACTTTCCCTCTCCACTAAGCCCATTTTCTAACCATATAAACATGCTCAAGTCTACCAATACAAAATCCTCTTGCATTAACCATTATATTTTCAAGTCATTAACCTACTTCTCATAACAAAAGTTTATAAAAAAAAAATTACTTACACTCTGTCTGCCTCTCTTTATTACTATGTTCTCTTTCTGTTCCTGTTGGTCCTTAGAGGATTCCCCAAGGCTGAGTCATATCAACCTCTCTCCTTTAGCCATATCAACTACGCCTTAAACATCTGCTTCTATTTGAATGGTTCTGAAACATATATGTCTAGTCATAACTTATCTTGGACTTTGTACTTGCCTTTCAAATGGCATATTGGCTTACATGAAGAGGTCCTCTATTAGTATTTCAAATTTAACATCTCCAGAATCAAACTTTTCATCTCTCCTCATCTTATCTGCTACTTGCATAAAACAAACATGAAGACCATAATATGCTCAGTATAAAAGATGGTGATGGTGAGATTTAAGCATTAGTTGGATGACTGAGGTTAAAAAGTCTTTAAAATCCCTCCCAACATATCTTCTATGAAAAAGTGAGGATACATTTTAAAATAAGACAACAAAATCAGGAACTGAGTTAGGAAAAGATCAGGAAGAAAAAATAAAGGCTAGAAATGAGAAAAAAGAAAACTGATGAAGAGAAAAGCATCCTAGGTACATCTGAATACTTCAAACTTATCATTTAATAGGAGAATATAATTCAATAGCTTTATTATACACACTTTGATGTAATGATCCTTGGAGCCAGTGATGATTAGATCTTGTCCATTAGAAATCTGGTCCACAGTAAGACACATAACAGGGCCTAGATGTCCTGTTAGCTTTCCTGTGGACTGAAACCTTTAAAAAAAAGAAAAAGAATTTTGTTTGAAAATATTTCTTAGTATGCTGAGGCTAAGTCTCAAAAAAAATGGCAGTCTTTGCTAAAACTTTTCTTTTTTGATTTAATTCCACCCCTATGCAACTCTCCTCAAATTAAGAGTCAAAAAATAGCCAAACTAATTGATTCTCTGAAGGAAGTTTAGGAATCCTAAATAAGTTATTCCAAAGTGACTGATGTCATTCAGATAGTAAAAAAAAAAAAAAGCATCAAAAGTCCAAAAACTTGCCTAAGGCTAATTTTAATTCCAACCTAAGTGCAGATAAACCTTAATCTGTTAAATGTCTCAACATGTTACAGACATATGATTGATTTATTAGGGTCAATTTTAAATTTGACTAAAACAACTATGTCACTGATATAATTAGAAAATAACTATTTGGAGAAAGTAAAATTATTTTATTACACACATATATATTTTCATATATACACATATATGTACACATCATATGTACACATGTATATACATGCATATGTGTACATCAGAAAATATAGTCCATTTCATCAGTTATTACAAAGATATGAAAATGGCCAGGAATATATATAACTAGTAGAAAAACGTGTGATATCCATTGTCAGGAGATGGCAATGAACCTTTGTTTTATAACCTACCTCAAATCAAGCTGCTGGAATACAGAGATATATTTGGCTTCTAGAATATTACTATTTCTTTTAACTCCTTTTTATAGTTAATTTGTTAAGATGAATCTGTATTTAATTATGCTGCTGAAATCAAGCAAGTTTCAAAGGATCTAACTTTTCAGCAGACAAGAAAGTGTAAGAGTTTTTAGAAGCTGGTATCTTTTCTGCCTCATGTCATGATGTTGAGTATCTTCCTCCACGGTACTCTGAATACAAGTCAAGTTTAATATCTTTAAGAATAAAACCAGTTCTCATCACATTCCAAATTTTCTTAAACAAGCAGTTTTCAATTTTCCACTTTTTATTTCTAAAATGGTACTCATGACTGTGTTTCTTCTTCTTCTCATTTATTTATCTATAAAGTATGATTACACTTTTTCAGCCAACCATTAAAATGTTACAAGTAATAAATAGATACCCTCAAAATTTCTGAAATAAATTTCCCTTTGATTTACCACTGACAAAACCCTTCTAAATGGGATTATTACCTGAATTACCAACTTTACTCAGAATCTTGTAATTGCCTGTTTAGTGGCCTTTATTCTCCATTACAAGATAAGTTCTAAGAAGGTGGACATCAAATTTGTCTTACACAATCTATATCTCCAGTGCCTACCAAAGTGTTGGTATAATGCCTGCCACAGTTGATGCTGAATAAATATTTGTTAACTAATAAATAAATATTCCCTTGCTGCCAACATGTGAAGAACTAGAAAAGAATCTAAAATAAACACTCAAATGAAGGATCAAAGCTCCTAATTCATGGCAAATAAAAATCGAATCAAGATGTAATGCATGGTATTCTCTTTTTATTCACTTCATCTTAATACTTCATCATATATATGTATATAATTTTATATTCATAAAAATCCTGTGAATATTTATGATCAAACTTATAAGGTTTATAAACTGAAAATTCTGAAATATAAGATGCATAAGTGATACTACCAAAAAATAATTCTTTCAAAGGTACTGATGCAACTAGCATGAGAATCTTGTTCTCTTCCTAGTAAACAGTACAACTTATAGACAACTATTAATAAAGTCTATTTTCTTTCATATACTTTTTTTGCCAGCAATGGAGATTAAAAGAAAGAAAAATTTTGAGTGTGCTAATGCGGAGAGATGAGACATTTAGGGGTGCTGAATCAAACAGAAAAATCTAGGATTTTATATTAACTTCTGGGGTTATATAAATTAGATTGCACAGGCACTAATATTAATGTGTGAAAACTGCATTTGCCATATACAGGAAATACATTTTCTTTAAAATTCTACCTTTTAAGATCCCACATTCTGACGGCATTTCCAGAAGCTGCATAGAGGAAAGTCCCAGTTGGGTTTAGTGAAATTTGATTGATCTGGTTTTCCCCAGAAGGAATAGCAACTGTTCGGCTAGTACTTGCAGAACAAGCATCTCCAAGAGCAACCTGACCTGAAGACCTTAACAGAGACAAAACAAAGTAAGTCACAATTCTGGACAAGGGTTAGTCATAGAATTCCTTAAGTTCCCAGGAAACTGGCTGAAGACAACATCTGTGTTCTTTGGTCACTGTATATACTACACCTAGCACAGCACTTCACATGCACATAGGTGGCACTAATAAATGAGCACTTTGACAGATAAATGCAAAAAAAATGAATGAAGAAAACAAGATGACATGGCTTAAAACTCTTAGTTTGCAAGTTATGATGCTAGGAGTTTGGGGCTCTGTTAGTCACTGTGCCATGCTCAGTCATGTCCAATTCTTTGCTACCCCATGGATGGTAGCCCACTAGGAACCTCTGTCCATGGAATTTTCTAGGCAAGAATACTGGAGTGGGTTGCCATTTCCTACTCCAGGGGATCTTCCCAACCCCGGGATTGAACCCACGTCTCCTGCATCTCTTGCAATGAAAGGTGGACTCTTTACCACAAAGCCACCTGGGTATCCAGGCTTTGGGCCCTACTGGAGGAGACTCTTGAGAGTTTGCTGGACTGCAAGAAGATCCAACCAATCCATCCTAAAGGAGATCAGTCCTCGGTGTTCATTGGAAGGACTGATATTGAAGCTGAAACTCCAATACTTTGGCCACCTGATGCAAAGAGCTGCCTCATTGGAAAAGATGAGTTCCACTTGATGCTGGGAGGGTTGAAGATTGAGGGCGGGAGGAGAAGGGGATGACAGAGGATGAGATGGTTGGATGGCATCACCGACTCAATGGACATGAGTCTGGGTAAACTCTGGGAGTTGGTGATGGACAGGGGGGCCTGGCGTGCTGCAGTCATGGGGTCTCAAAGAGTTGGACACGACTGAGCAACTGAACTGAATATGATTCAGAAAAGACTAGAAGATAAAGATAAAAAAACTCAACAAATGATGTGTGCATGTGTTCAGTCGCTCAGTTGTGTCCAACTCTTTGTGATCCCACAGACTGCAGCCCGCTAGGCTCAACAAATGATACAGTGCCACAAAGATAATTCATTTTCCTGCAGCTTGCAGAAGTCCACTGAGGAACAAACCAATATTTCTTTCATATATAAGATATGACCCTTTGAGTTAAAGTTTCTGTATACTTTAACCCAATCATATATGGATTATTTACTATGTGGAATAGACTTAAACATTATTTATTTCCTTAGCTTAATTCTATATAGCAAATATATTTTTCAATTTTGAATCATTTTATTAGCTAACTTCTAAAAAAAATCAAGTTACAATCAACATTTTCAAACGATTTTAATGAGTCAACTGGATTAGTAAATTTCTAAGTGTTTTTTCCTATAAAATTTCTCTCAAGAGACTTGTATTGAACACAGTAAATAATTAGTAGTTCTCAATATATAAAATAGTACTTAAGTGTTAATAATCTTCACTCTACAAATTAGTAAAAATTAACCATCCTTATGTTCCTGTCTCTTATTTAAACCAATAGAATTCATCTTTTAATTAAAATTTTAATTATGTGAAACAGTTCATCAATCTTATGGGAAAAAGAATCATTATTTGCTCTATGTTTTAAAGACATATATAACAGATACAGAAAACAAATTCATTCTCCAATTGCCCAATCTATAGTTATGAAACACAGGCTAACATCAAAGCAGTGTAAGTCTTAAGAAGAACACTTCTCATTTATTCAAGATATGCTAACTGAATTTTGCAAGTACTTCTTAATGGTCTATAATGGTGACTTTAGCCATTTTCCAAGGAGTAGCATTCATTTGAAGCAAGTAATGAAAATCATTTTACTACATCAAGTAATAATGAAAATTCAACTCCTTAGTTTTGAGGAAGAAGGAATTATGAAATGTGTAGTGAGTCACAGATTAAATGTGACTTCTCCTTTTCCGTTTAATATTGAACTAGTGTATTTTATTTTCTCAATATTTTTTCACCTTATGTTATATATATATTCATATTGTAAACATTTTAATATTCTTTGCAAGTGGAAGGTATAAATAAACAAAAATGCATACATAGACCTATCTTTTCTTATGTTTTGTAAACAAGAACTATTTGCCCCTTATGCTATTTGTCTCTAAGTTACTTACGTTAGCGTTCGAACACACTTTGCTGAATCTCTGATATCCCACACCTTAATATAAGATGTTGACACAGTGAAGACCAAACTTGTATAATTACAATATTTTACAGACACCACATTGTTGGGATGACCTCCCAGTGACATTATCTCCTGCCCAGTCACCAGATTCCATACTTTACAAGTACGATCTAAAAACAAATATAAAAGAGGAAGTACTGTCAATAAGAATTAAGTTAGATTCTCTTAGCAATAACAATTTCTCTCCTAGGAGAAAAATGAGATAAGAAAATGGTAATTATTTAATTAACTTGCAATAGCATCCTAACTCTATTCTTGACACTTTGCAGCAGGTTCAAGGGCAAAGTAGGTATAAAGGATTAGATGAAAGCTAGGATATCTGGTGTATGTATCAAGTGGTATTAAAGAATAATTAAACAAAATTTTTAAATAGACATATTGATAGTCTTATTTCAAATTAACCCTGAATTTAAAATGGCCATCCCAAATCAGCCTCTTTAATACATTTTGTTTTGATACTCTCTTACCTACTCACAACACTCCACATGCAGAACTACATAAACATTTCTTTTCCAGAGGTCACTAATTGACTTCATTAACATAATCATAAACATGATCATAAAATGATTCTATTCAATACTTTGCCTTTCTGACATAAGTATCTAGTTATCCTGGAGAAATAAATTTAATTTGAGTTATTAGAAAATTATACTTTTACAGAGCAAATTTTTTTTTAATTGGGGAATTGCTTGCTATTATTTACAAGTGCTGGCAAGATTCTCTCCTTTATGTTGTAATATCTTTAAATGCTAAAATACTTTAACTAGCTTCCCAAATTCCTACACATGCTTCCTTCTCATCTTTCCAGCCTCATTATCCACCATTTCTACATATATTCTACTTTTCAAGCCAACTGGACTTAGTTTCCAAAATGACTTCTATCTCCATGTCTCTGCTTACACTGCTCTCTAATCTTGGTTGTCAACTTTTATTTGCCAATATCCAAACAATCCAGTAAGGTTCATCCTAAGTTCCTCCTCATCAAAGCCTTCCTTATTTTTCAAGATTTAGCATAATGTCTTTCTCGTCTGAAACCCCAAATATTCATGTATAACTCTTCAAATCATTTATAGTTAATTTCTAGTTGCCTGCAACTGCAGGTTTGGTGATACGCAGACCTAGGTTTCTAATCCTGGCTCTTCCACTTACTAGCTAAGCTTATCTGGAAAAATTATTTAATTCCTGGAATCTTCAGTTTCTTGATCTGTAAAATGAGGATGCAACATTGGCATTGTTGTGAAAATGAAATGAAATGAAATTTGCATAGTGTCTAGTATAGTTTCAGACACTTACTAAGTGCTCAAGAAATAGTGGTTGCTACCCATCTTATTCTTTTACCACACTGTACATTGTAATGGCTTTTTATGGATTTTTATATAGCCCGCATCTATGCTCAGGGCTTTGCACTTATAGGTGCTGAATCACCAAATTGAGATGTATTTCTTCACCATTCTATTCATATAACATCAACAGAGATTTTACTTTCTTCTCAACTATGCAATAATTTTATATTTTATATAATTCAGCAGTTGAAAAATACTGTTTCAAATTCTTGAGTCTTAAGCAGCTTGACATTTTTCAAAATCTGTTATGTAATCATTAAATATAATCATTAAAAAGATCTGTTAAATATTCACATGACACAGCTATTAGCACCTTTTGATCCAGTGAAAAGAAGATCATCAGTAGAATCCACACAGAGCACAGCTTTTGTATGCCCTTCAGCTATGTGAATACACTGAAGTGGAGAAGTTCGGATTCCTTTTGAAGATGGAAATGGGTTGATTATGCCCCTGAGGTGGCGGGAGAAATAACATTTACTTTAGTAGCTATATCATGAAACTATTTTTAATTTCTCTGACTTTAAAGAGTTGTTCTAAATAATCGTTACTATATAAAAACCAGATTGCTCCTTGTCTTTTTTAAAGCAAGGGACAAAGTGTGAAATTATAATAGTAGTGATGAAGTGCATCAACTATTTAGGAATCAGCTAGCAGCTGTATTCTGCAAAGAGCAAAGTTAACAATACATTTGAATTCTCTCACTAACAATTTTATCTCTTCAAAATTTAATGAAGTAATATTGGGAGCTATTCAAATATAGTAAATTATGAAAAATAAGATGTATTAATGATGGAAAACTGTGAGACGTTAACTATCAGACTGGAATTCTATGTCAAAAAAGACATTTTAAAGAAGGTATAATACATACTACCTAAAATACTAAGAAAGCAAATTTCAAACAAATTTGAAGAAATACAAGAATGATTGCATAAACAGAAATCTAAAGGGAGAATGGCTCAAAAATAACAAAAGCTTTCAAAATTCTAACAATCTCGAAGAAGATTTTTAAAAAAGAATAAGATATTAAAAGAATAGTGATGCTCTTTGGAGCCTTCTCATAAGTTTAATATTTTGGAATTTCTGCTTAATGCCACTGGATTATGAACCATGTAAATATAAAGTTTATCAAAGCACTGTCCCTATCCTAAAGGAGTTTAAGACAGAATCTGAATTGAAATAATTATATTGGGAAGACTAAAAATGAGAGTGAATTAAGAATGATAAATACATATATATAAGTTAGACGTATCTTTGCTCAGAGCAGGAAGAAAAGTTATGTTGAAATATGTTCATTTTATGGGCTTCCCAGGAGGGACCAGCAGCAAAGGACCTGCCTGGCAATGCAGGATACATGAGAGATGCGAGTTCAGTCCTTGGGTCAGAAGGATCCCCTGGAGGAGGGCATGACAATCCACTCCAGTATTCTTGCCTGGATAATGCCACGGACAGAGGAGCCTGGAAGGCTACAGTCCAGAAGGTCACAAAGAGTTGGACCAGCTGAAGTGACTTAGCACACATGCACGTGCATCCATTATATAAGACAGATGGCCTAATATTAGGACAGATTCAGAGATAAAGCTGTCTGTATCCACATTCTTGATGAATGAGAACAACCTTTAAGATGTCAGGGACAGAAATAATTCAGAAGAAATGTGAGCCCAACATAAGTTAGAACTGACAATGAAGATATTCAAAGAATTCAAGTATTTCTATTTTTAAATCATTATATCACAAGATTTTGAAAGTATATACCATTGTGGAGGCAAAATCATTGTTGGTATGCTAAGAGAATCAATAAAGGGGATAAAATACATAGATCCAATATTCCAAATAGGAGGGAAAAAAAAGTGGATTTCAGAAATTACAGATGAGTAAAACTTGCTAAGTTTCATAGAGGGAACTATTAAATAAATAATTACAAAAATTACAAACACCTAACTGCTCATTAGTAAGCGATAACATCTCATGAGGAGTTTTTTTGTAAAATTAATAGGCAGCAAACTAGGGTAATGTCATATTCAATAGTGTATATTGGCTCCAATAAAGTCCTTACAAAAAGCTTTTCAAATGATATCCCTACAGACATGCTGGGTAAGTTTGAAATTGTTGTAGGGGTAGTTCTATCAGTGGCTGAAAAGTTACCCCTAGAGTCAATGTTCCTCTCAATCTGGAAAAAGGTCTTCAATATCTAGTCAGTCTTTCCACTGAACTGAAGACAGATATGGCATGCTTACTAAATTGACATATTAAACAGCTATATTGTCTAAAAAATTATTCCCCAAATCTGTTTATATGTATTTAGCACTAAAATATTCACTGGCAAAAATAAACTCAAAATGGATCAAAGATCTAATCATAAGACCAGAAACTATAAAACTCCTAGAGGATAACATAGGCAAAACACTCTCTGACATAAACCAAAGCAGGATCCTCTATGACCTACCTCCCAGAATATCGGAAATAAAAGCAAAAATAAACAAATGGGACCTAATTAAAATTAAAAGCTTCTGCACGACAAAGGAAACTATAAGCAAGGTGAAAAGGCAGCCTTCAGAATGGGAGAAAATAATAGCCAATGAAGCAACGGACAAACAATTAATCTCAAAAATATACAAGCAACTCCTGCAGCTCCATTCTAGAAAAATGAATGACCCAATCAAAAAGTGGGCCAAAGAACTTGACAGACATTTCTCCGAAGAAGACATAAAAATGGCTAACAAACACATGAAAAGATGCTCAACATCACTCATCATCAGAGAAATGCAAATCAAGACCACAATGAGATATCACTTTATACCAGTCAGAATGGCTGCAATCCAAAAATCTACAAGCAATAAATGCTGGAGAGGATGTGGAGAAAAGGGAACTCTCTTACACTGTTGGTGGGATTGCAAACTAGTACAGCCACTATGGAAAACAGTGTGGAGGTTCCTTAAAAAACTGCAAATATACCTGCCATATGACCCAGCAATCCCACTGCTGGGCATATACACCGAGGAAACCAGAATTGAAAGAGACACGTGTACCCCAATATTCATCGCTGCTTTGTTTACAATAGCCAGGACATGGAAGCAACCTAGATGCCCATCAACTGACGAATGGATAAGAAAGCTGTGGTACATATACACAATGGAATATTACTCAGCATTAAAAAAAAATTCATTTGAATCAGTTCTACTCAGGTGGACGGAACTGGAGCCTATTATCCAGAGTGAAGTAAGCCAGAAGGAAAAACAAAAATACAGTATACTAACGCATATATATGGAATTTAGAAAGATGGTAACGAGAACCCTGCATACGAGACAGCAAAAGAAACGCAGATGTATAGAACAGACTTGTGGACTCTGTGGAAGAGGGCAAGGGTGGGATGATATGGGAGAATGGCATTGAAACATGTTAATTATCATATGTGAAAACAATCGCCAGCCCAGGTTTGATGCTCAGGGCTGGTGCACCGGGATGACCCAGGGGGAGGGAATCGGGAGTGAGGAGGGAGGGGGTTCTGGAGGGGGAGCATATGTAAACCCATGGAGGTTTCATGTCATTGTATGGCAAAACCAACACAATAAAGTAAAGAAAATTAAAAAAAAATTTAAACATAAAATTTAAGTTGAAGATAGAACAGAATGCTCCAAGTAGGAAAGGGGCTTAATTTGATTTTAAAAGCTAAAGAAATTTGTTTATTGAATACAAGATCAATGGATCAACAATTTATAATTCCTTTTACACTATTTTCAATAACTTCTGCAATATAAGTAAATATTTCAGGAGAAAGAAAGCAATAGAACTACTATACTCTGCCAAGGCTACATCTGGAATGAAGTGGAATTCTAGAGGCCACATTTTAAAAGAGCTTTGAAAACCTGGAGATTTTCCAAAACAGTAGAAGCAAAAAGAAGGATCTGCATTAGAAACAGATTAATCTAAAACTATTGAGTTGATAAAAGAACCTTCCTCGGAGAGACCATACAAAAGTACTAAATATTTAAAGAGCTGTCATATACATGCGAAATAGAAGTTCTGGATTAATGCTAGTATATAGCTCAAGAGGGCTGATGACAGACCAGTGAACAAAAATTTAAAGAGGTAATAAATTAGGCTCAGGATTAAGAAATATTTATTTTTAGGATTTAGTTATAATGATTTAAAAAAGTAAAGGGAGTTCCTCATCAGCAGAAATAAGACCAGGAACATGGATGGATCACATGGATGAATAACTACAATATCCAAAGTATTATTTGTATATACACACTAATTTGAGATCCTTGAAATTAATGCTCAGTAATTTGTGGGTTATCTAAAAATTTAATCAGATTGAAACAGAAATGGTACAAAACCTCCTCAAAAGTCTAAAATTGCCATTTTTAAATCCTATTATGTGGAGTTTATAGTTATGAACTGAAGCTGTCAAGTTTTAACTGCTGCTTCAAATGTTGAAAACTTATGATCTAATGCATAGTCTATTGCTATAATACTTACTTCTAAAACACTACATATATATGTATGTATATTTTAACAAGATGATTATAAAGAAAATAATTCATTTTATCAACCTTAGAGCTGCTTTGATCTGCACAAATGCAGATTTAATGTCACAAATCATCCTAAGAAAAAAGTTAAAACAGTACCCTTGGTTATTTAATCTATGTCTCCAAAGATTTTCTTCCTTCAAATTACTATCTTTATCCTAAGAATCTACTAATGTTCCCTTGATTACATAACGTTCAGCATAATTCTGCCATGTAAAAGGTTATAAAATTACAAAGGTAAATATCTGCTTCCAATAACTTATGTATGGCACGCCTTAGAGACTAGGATGTCTCTTATTCATTCTTATGTATTTTATTTATTCAGACTTCTGAAGAAAATAATTTCAACATTAAATGTAATATATTCATTAGATACTGAGAAATACTCTCAAATATTCAGAATACTGGGGTTAATACTTTATAGCCATTAACTGATACAAAAGATAATATTAATAGAAAAAGTATAGAAATTGGAAACATAAATCAATGGTATTTCTTTCTGTATTAAAAATCTATTCACATTCTGAAATACATAACTCAACTTTAATATCACAAACTTATGCAACAGATCT
Organism: Antilocapra americana; assembly: GCA_007570785.1. Lineage (NCBI taxonomy): Eukaryota > Metazoa > Chordata > Mammalia > Artiodactyla > Antilocapridae > Antilocapra > Antilocapra americana. Next base: position 13,189,889 of record ML663563.1, read on the forward strand.
AATGTGAAAGACAAAAAAAAATGCTTTTTGGTCCATGAAAAACCAGTAAAGTTTTGTAATACTGTGAATGATATTAATTTCCTCTCTCCCTTCCCCTGCCTACCTTCTGGAGGATCTACTGATTATCAGGAAAATGGTCATGAAACATGGGAAAGTAGTGCAAAGAGAAAGAAAGGAGACAAATTGATTAGTAAGGACAGGGAATGAAAGGAAAAAAAGAGAAATTACGGGTCCAAAAATCCATAACACGAAAAAAATGCAACATTACTTTAAAAACAGCATCTAAAATGCTTAAAATATTATGTTTTAAAAATTCTTTACGTTCTATATTTTATGTACCACAGTATACTTTTTTCCCCTAGCATATCTTTTGTTTTAAAATTACAAAGCCTGACACAAAGTTTTATTTAAAATCAATAAATCAACATGAAAAAATACCTTATTCACTTCCCACACTTTAAGGTGGGAAAAATGTCTGTTGAAGAGCAAGCCTTGACATTAATTTTCATAAAATTTAATTTCTTTTAAAGAAAAGTGTTAGATTATAGACAGAATACAAATGGCACAAGTTTTTATACTATTATATTAAAAAAGTTTGCCATTACCTTGAAAGCTATGACCTCACAAAAGTATACTAAAATTAATGTTTAAAAATATTAGTGTGTTTATATGGCTTACAAGTTATGAGTGCAACAAAAATGAGACTTGTTTAAAGTTTCTTGGAAGGCATTTTAGAACATCAATGAAATGCCAGAAAGTAGGAAAGATAGAAAGTACCTGTGTACCTCCGACAAAGAGGAATCACTTTCATCAGACCTATAGTGAAAGAGTTAGAATTATGAGGAAAAAGAAAACAGATGTCAACAGGTAAAGACACAGACTGAACGGATTCAGTACTATGAATAACAGAAATACAGCAAACATTTCCTTTATAGTGCATTCCTTTTCTATTTGCACAGAATATCAGCAAATTCATTGATAGCCAAATTACTTAAAATTTTGTGCTTATGTTTTCTTTCAAAATTTGGGGGGGAAAAACTTTCTATTACTGATCCACAGAACCTAATCTACCCTCACTTTCTAAAATAACAGGCCCTGAAGAGGAACAGCATCAAGCTAGCGAAATATATCACTTCAAGACTCTAGTTTGACTAGTACTAGAAAACTTTTTCTGTCTCAGTAGTCATTGATGAATTTTATTCTTCTTGATAATCACTTTATATTTAGATTCTTCAAGCATAAGTTGTGCAAATACATCATACATATACATGGAAAGCAAATCATTCAAAATTTAACAATCTTGGGTTTTAATTCATTTCAAAAACATGGAGTTGTTCTGACCAGGCAATCCCTTAGTAATAGTTAGGAGGTTTTGGTGGAATTTAAAAAATAGATGAGCTACTCTCATCGGCCTTAACCTGAAATTTCCAAGACTGACGATAAGTCTAGTTATTATGAAAATGTATTTAGCTTATATTATTATATAATATCTTGGGTTGACCAGCAAGTTCATTTGGGCTTTCCCATAACATCTTATGAAAAATTCCCAAACTTTTTGGTCATTCTAATACTTGGGAAGAATGGGGATAATGTGAGTGCTGGCATGTTATGTAATCAGAAACAATGGGTAGGGCCTACATCTATCTGGTAAAATATGCTAGTCTCAAAAAGGAGCCCAAAGAAAGTGATAGGATTTAACAATATTCCCTTTTAAATATCTTTTAAAAAAAATCTATCTAGATCATTTTAAAGGACATGTTTGTATCTACCGCTAAAACTATATTAAAATCTAATAAAAAATGTATCCATAAATTAAGTAGATTATACAATCTTTCAAAATAATTATGTGCCTATCTATATACAGCCATTTAGCATGATCTAAACATGTCAGACTGATCTTAAAGAATACTTTATAAATTTCAGACACTGGTATATACAGGGAGATTTTAGCATAAAAAATCAAAGAACTGGTGTGGGACACTGAATATCAAGTATGTATATTATCCACAATGTTATCATTCAAACTCAAAGCAGAGAAGTCAGTTAATAAATACCTTACAGCAACACTGTTAGTATGAAATTCTTGCAAAAGAGATTCTGGCTCAATGTGGGAATATTTCTTCACTTCAGACTTAATGAAAGTTTTATTTTCCATCCCTCTCCAACTTCTCTTCCCCAACAACCCAGAGTTCTATGTTGTCCACCCATCAAAGTACTCTTTTACCCAAACACATATGACAATGGTTTTAGAAGATGATAGATGCACCAAAAGTAAAATAATTTGCCTCTTTTCAATGCACATTATCTGGGTTAGAGGCTTTTATGGGCTCAATAAAGCTGAAGAATTCCAAGAAATTTAAACTTCAAGGGATCTCAAAGATTTTCAATTCTGATTTACTTGTAAAAAAAAAAAAAAAGGGCAAGACAAGTGTGGAAGTACAGCAATGCAAATCCATAGCAGGGAATAATGTTCAGCAGGAAAATAAATTTCTCTAATTTTGTCTATATGGTTCATTTTCCATTGGGAAAACACATGAAATATGGGAAGAGTGCATAAGTCAGACTCCATCTCCCACAGAGAGAGAGGCTAAATGTTTTCTACAGACTGTATTGAAAGGTTCAGAATATTATGATGAATAATTGGGGCTCTTTTACATAATGACTTACTTATCCTGCTGAACTGATGTGTTTCCCTGAGAAACAGTAAGACGATTAAAAACATTCAGCTCATTACGGGGCCGGCTTGGTGGGGAAGGAGGAGGTGAAAGACTAGCCTCTGAGGTTCCAGAATCTGAGCTACAAGAAAAAAAGAACATTACATAGGTGGCTTTAATTGGCTTTAATTTGTTAGAAATGTTATAAGAAACATGCTTTCATTTTTTTAAAAAGCTTTCCATTTTAGAATTCCTTCCTTTCATCCTCTCTTCCTTTTATATAAGATAAATTGTACGCCAAACAATTTCATAGAAATTTTTTTCGACTGAATTTTGTCACATTGGCCACAAGATGGCACTAAAGAAAATGTCTGCTAAAATCTAGTCAGTATAAATAAAGCAAATCAAACTTAAAATTATACAATTTGAGAGCTGAGACCAAGTGGTTCACTTTACAGATACAGAAACAGACCCTGAGCGTTTAAGAAGAATTTGTCTATTCGGCTGATTTATTCATTTATTTTTAAATTACATATTTGTCCCATCCCCTACATTCTGCTTATAATTAAGACATTCAGTTCAGTAGAAACAGGTAAATTCCACCTCTAAATACAGGAAGAAGGTTGATTAGAAGAGTAATTTCCATGATACTGAAGTCAACTAAACCAGTGGAGAGAGTGTGTGTGTTGGTACAAGGGAGGAGGAAGACAGAAGATCATTTTCGCGGGTACAGAAAACATACGAAAGCTTCTTTTTACAATTATTTTTACTTTCAAGAAGTTTGCTTTACCAATACTTAAATGCAGATTAGCACTGATATTCCTACTCATGACCATGTCAGAGATCTACCTGCCATATGCAGCTCCTGAGGTGGCCTGAGGGAGACCTCACTATGCCATGGAGTAGAAAGGGGACAGTGTTTCTAACCCATTTAAAACTTTCTTTCTGTTGTGTTATCATGATTTACAAATGTCCAGGTGAGTGGATCATCAGATTATATTGCGTACTGTTAAGTACAAAACATACAAATAGCTATTAAAATAGTTTAACAAAAAAAAAAATCGAGGATAGCATCAATTGAAACATGATCAGAAATAAAATGGCACAATGCCACATATCTTCTAACACTAAATTTTTGTTAATCACTTTAAAGAGGTGAAATCAATGTCAGTTTTATCAGATAACAGTCAAAATTAATTTCAAAATTTTCTATAAGACCAAGTCACAATCCCAGAGTCAGCCTGAATATGGAAAATAATTTCACCATTGTCCCTTAGCATCTAAGGGCTTCAGATATTTCACATATCTACTAAATAAAAAGCATGAATAGCTTACTGTTTTTGTTCCTTTGCCTTTGATTTTTCTGCTTTCTCATATGCCTTTCTCCTTGTTACAGGGGAAGGTTCTGGTAGCTTTTTTTCTGACATGGATGACTGCCTGGAACTAAGAGAGAAGAAGATTCTTCAATACACATAATTTTGGCATACATTCAATCTAAATTTTTAATAGACTAACACCTGGAATTTGAGAAAGATTATTTGGAAATGAAATAGAACTAGGATAGGAAAATATCACGAATTATTTTTAATTAATGAGATACTGATAACTGTATATACTTTAATTTTTAAATGGGTAATCTTGTCAAATATACATGACCATTATCTTTGAATGTAAACATCAATGCTGTATTGCCAAATAGCTAAAATAATATTTTTTACTTTAAATACAAGTGTTTAAAAACATAAGTGTATATGTTTGATTAAAATTGCTTCAGTTGAGGGAAAATTGTCTTTACAGTTTTGCAAGAACAAAAATATTAGAATATCAGAGTATGAGAAACAATGAGATTTAATGAATTAATATTTACACAATCACAAAAAAATACTACAGGTAATCACAAAGAACCCACAATTATTTTATTTAGCTAGTATTTAAGCATTAGCTATATCAATTTTAGTACTAAAAATACTTTTGTTTTATTATAGACTTTAAACATTGAGTAGTGGCTATGTAATTAACAATTTAAGACTATGATTTCTGTTCATAGTGGTAATGAATTTTAATTGAAAAAATGAACTTTGTTATCTTTGACTAGTTATTTTAGTAAGGAAAAAAAAAAAACAAACCACTAAGGAATTAGCAAGTGGGATCCCTAGAGTGGGCTTACAATCATTCCTATTTGAAAGTGAAAACTAAATATAATTAAACTTTATGTGCCTGATTTTTTTAATTAGAGGAAAACATATTTTAGAAGTCCTGCATTATTTAAATCATAAGGCCCACTTGAGTAAATCATTTTACTTCATGCAATGGAAGTCATGTACTAATGAATTACAAGAGTTACTGTACCAAGCATATGATCAACTGTTAAATTTGTATAGAACTATACAAGCATCTTAATTTATGAAAACTTGATAAGTCATGTGAAGAGACAGTGTCTAAAATATATTTTCTACAACCTGTCGTGAATGACACATTTTTAAAATGGAGGAAAAAAGGAAAAAAAGGCAACAAGGAGGTATTACCTGCTTTCTGGAATCCAGGTCATAGATTTAGTCTTGAAGTTCCAAAAGTCTCTATTCATCTGATAGACTAAATGCTGAACACATAGGAGTCTCTAAAATCTGTTCTCAGTTCTATATCACTACCTTCACCAAAAGCATTTTTTCTACTGTTATCAAAAAAGCACTGAAGCCACAAGCTACACTGGTTAGCAATCTCTAATAGCAAATCCAATTATTAATTATATAAGTCACCTCAAGCACATGCAGGATAGTTCTCTCATCATTAATTTTGGAACTAAAGGTAGCAGATGGGCTTACTGAGTGGAAGACAATGAAAATATCTTCATAGGATGAAGAAAGTTATGGGAAACAGATATTCAGGTTGGGGTGGGGAATTTGTTGTATTTTATTATTTACAGAGTCATATAGTGTGTACCGCTTTTTGGCAATATTTCTCATTGCAGTTATGCGTTCATCCAATAGATCATTTGCAAGATCATATGGGAGTTTGAAATAAGGCATTAAAAGTCTTTACCAGTGAACAATTGATATAATTTTAATATAACTAAGAAAAGACATATACACAAATACACACTGGCCTGTGTAGGGAAATCTTTGTTCTCAAGATAATAATGAAAAATTTCTAAACAAGATTTGTTTTGAAAGGAACGTTTCTTGTTAAGATTATCATAGAGGAGAGAGGAAACAGTCCCTCCTTCACATCTTTAATAATACAGTATGTACACTTGGTGTGTACACTCATCCCAGACATGCAATGTACTTCAAGGTAAAGAATTAGGAAACTTCAAAATGTACTGTTTTAAACTGGTATTTGTATTTTTCTTTAAGAGTTTCAGCCAAGGTTTATTTTCCTGACCAGGCTCTTAGAACTAGGGTTTAACATAATTAAGAGCAAATTTAAGAGTCTTTTAAAGCTTCTGTTTTATATAGTGGTTTTATAGTTATAACTTTAATTTAGGTGTTTCTAAATAAAGTTTGCCTGTAATTTATAACTCAGCCTTTATAAAAATTATCATCTTCAAGAAAGACTCTAAAAGTTAAATATCAACAAAGCAATTCAACAAAGAACATCTCATTTAAATTATTTTGAATGTACAAAATTAGGGGATACAACACCTAACAGAAATTACTTTGAAAACTAGAGATCTTATTTTACATAAATTAAAAAAAAATAGAAATAAGAAATTAGTAACATGCATTTTTTTTTTTTTTTTTAAAAGAAAAGCCAAAAGAAAGGAAGTTAGTGTAGCTGGGCCAGACTTACATGCTGCCTATCTTAGAAGGGAAGCCAGATGGGGGAGGGAGCTCTTTTTCCCTAGCAGAAGTACTTGTCTCTGCATTCATTCCAATCTCTTGCCCTTCTGCAACAGGTGTAAGAGGGCCAGGCAAGGAGGCATCTCCTGTACTAGTGTCTGAAGCTAGTTCACTGCTATCTGCATACAGCAATTCCATTTGAGTGGTGGTTCTCCTTCGGGCCTAGTCAGAGAATGGAAGGAAAAGCAATCATATGCAAACTTCTGCAGAGAAGATGATTAGGCAGTAGGGATTTAATATTAGTTTGAAATAGGTAAAACATTTAGCGTGTCTTTCCTATCAAGTGTGTTGGACACAACATGTAAGATAGTGACAAGCCAGAGATACAGCCAGATGAGAACTTTAGAGGTCATAATAATAGCCAATGTTTGTATTATACTTATTGTATGCCAGAAATTCAAAATAATTTACTCTATTAGTGTATACTATTATTATCCCAATTCACAAAATGAGAGAACTGAAGCACAGGATAGCTAACAGTCCAAAGTCAAACAGCTAGTAAGTGGCAAAGTCAGATTCAAAACCAAACAATCTGCCTCCAATATTATTATGCTATCCTGATACTAATGGCAAGCTTTCTCGATATATCATTTATAAAAAAAGAAAGAAGGAATAAAGAAATTAACCCAAAAGATAGTTGCAGTGGCATTCAACTAAATTCTGATCTTTCCCAGGCTTAGGTGGCTTATTTAATATACATTTTAATATCTATTATATGATACATATATTTATTTAATGTAAATTAAAATTTTACATATCAATTTTTACACTTGTTTCTCCATTTTTATGACCCTGATACCCTAACTGGCTGTTTAATCTTCCTGATGGATATCCAACACCAGTCAATACCAGTTTTTGGCAGCATGGTAAGGCAGGTGAAGGTTATTTTATTTATTTAAGCACTCCCTTCCATGCTCCTAAAAAAACAAAGAGACTACCTGGTTGTTAATACTTAGAGCTGGCTATTATCACTAATATATTAAAAGATAATCAAAGTGTTTACCAGATTATAAACCAGATTATAAACGGTAGACACCCTGTTTTATTCAACTTTATATGTCTTGCATTTAATGTAGTGCTGGTACAAGTCTATTTAAGATATATAATCAATTTCATTTCTTCAATGAATGAAAAATAAATAATATTAGATCCTTTTAGGCATCTATGGGCCTCCCTGGTGGCTCTGACAGTAAAGAATCTGCCTGCAATGCAGGAGACTGGGGTTTGATCCCTGGGTCAGGAAGATCCTCTGGAGAAGGAAATGGCTACCCACTCCAGTGTTCTTGTTTGGAGAATTTCATGGACAGAGAAGCCTGGAAGGCTACAGTCCATGGGGTCACAAAGAGTCAGACATGACTGAGCGATTAACACTAGGCATCCATGCAGTACCAAAGGAGTGATAGATATTACAAGAAAACTTTTGGAAAAAGGAAGCCCTGTAGGCCAGCTTTTCACTGTATCAGTTTTCCCTATTGCCAACTGAATCATTTTCATGGAAATTCCTAATCACAGTGGTTTTTTAAGGAGATGACCTTCAGGTTACCACTTCACATCTCTCTCTGGATTGCACAGGGCCTGAAAGACCAAGTTACCTTAAGAGATTCTCTCCTCCACATTAAGACTCAATCCAAACTATACTAGAATGTTTTCTCTGAGATTGGGTAATTTATGGTCACTTAGAATAATCAAACTCAAATCACATGTCACCAAACTGGTAGTTCAAGGACCATACATAAAGCCTGGAGATGTTTCTCAGTTGGCTAGCTCAGTATTTTAAAGAGAAGGAAATTCTCCATTAAAATCCATATTTAAAGCTACCCTTTAAAGAGTTGAGGATCTGGTAGTCTTAGGCCCACAGTCCATGATGGCAAAAATAAGCATTAGTTAGTGATGCCTATTTGCTTTAGATGGGCTATATCCACCTCAGGTAATCATGATTCCTGTTAATTATGTTATATCTAGCCAAATTATTTATCTATATTACCTGGCTAACCACTGTGGGCCTTATATCCATCCTGTGCATTAGTACAGTACTATTCTTTCACGTCTTGATTTCCTCCATTCATCCAATGACTATTTACTAAGCACTGACAATTCTTTGTTTTCAAACATCTTAAAATGGATAGTTAACTCATTTAGTATCAAATGTTACCAACACACAATCTGAAATATACCATGTTGTTTCTTACACATGTAACAGCATGTATACTTTATTTTTTTAAGCTTTACAAATATGCATTATAGTCTCAGTTTTTAATACCATATGATGATTAAGAGTTGGCCTATTCAAACCATCTCAAGATATGTTAAAATATATGAGAAACTTAGGAACATATTAGAATGTTAAAATTTCAAAAATCTCCTGTCATTCTAAATTATTTTAAGCATTTTTCTCCATAATCATATCTTACCTAGTGGAAAAAGTATAAGAATACAGTAAATAACAATTTCCATAGAGGAGAAATTTGTCAATATAAATTTTTTTCAAGGGAGAATATGATAAAGAACTAAATTTCTATCATATAAAATCTTTGCCTATGCCCAAGACCTATGCAGTTAATAGTGATAATAAAGAACATCAGAAAAAATGTTTACCTGGTATTTTCTATTCTTACCTTGTTTTTTGGTTTCACTTCACCACAAAGCTTCATAAGGTCTGAAGACAGTGAGCTGTGTGCAAATAAATAATTAATTGTATGAATAAAAGGAAACAATATAGAAAACTATATGACCTCTGATGAGTTTAAGTATGGAAAAATATTTATAAGCCTATGGAAAACACAGAAAGACAATATTTAAAATAAAAATAAACTAATCAAAATAGTTCGTTTTCCTTCCTTAAATATCTCAGTATTTTATTTAAAAATTTTTGACAGTTAAGCATTACTTAATTTGGCTTCCATATTACTAATTCTACTGTTCTTCACTTAGCCATAAAATCTAAAATTATTTGTTTTATGTTAATTGATTCAACAAGATAAAAGTATTAAAAATATTACAGAAACAAGTCAACTCATTAAGTTTCTAAAGATTCTCTTACCTTCCTTCTGATCCTGGACTGTTTAAAGGTACATCCTCATCAGTGCTGTCCTCTACATTTTCTAAAAACAAAGTGTCCAAAATGTATTATCCACGTCACGCTTTGAATGACTGTAATGCCTATGCAATAATAAACATCAGCCTGAGGGCTCTCGACATGGGCACTTTGGTTTTAGTAACTGAGTCAAAATAGAAATGCAAAAATAAAATTCTAAGAAATTCTTTTTATCATATGTCCTAGGATGAGAAAAATGTGTTCAAGAGAGGAAAACCATGAGCTGAATGATAAAATAAAGAAGAACAGCATTCACAGGATGGAAATGAGACCATGTATTTATCTGAGTATTGTAATTATTTAAATATATTTTCAGAGTATGTATTTATCCCACACCATCCATTTATTCCATGTATGAAAAAACCATTGAGTAAAACATGAAAGATTAAAGTAAATGCTGCACAAGCTCCCTTTACTCTACTGAGGCAACATCCAAAAATACAAATGTGTAAACATATTTGTTGTATTTTACCAGTATTGCAATGTACTTATAGATTTTCTTCTATTTTTATTTTTGTTTTCAAAGAGAAAGAGAGTATGTGTGTGTGAAGGTATTCAGAAGTTACACATCAGCATGCAGCTCATTCACATGTACATAAAAGACTTAAACTATAGGTTTCCATGCAATAGTTTTATAAATAAATACAAACAAACCACTGCTTTTTCAGAACAGTAGCACACTGATGAAAAGAGAGGAAAAGGCAAACATATAAAACTAGTAGGAAGTCAGTAAATAAAATATCCACTTAAAGTAAATTATTTAAAATGTCAGTGAGCCCCTAACACAGGTGCGAATTTCCAAAACTTATACAATTTATTACAAAGCCACATCACAAAACTAAAGGCAATATTTTCAATAATATATGTTAATTAAATATGTAGGATTACTCTCCTTTTAACTTTTACTTTTATATCATACAGGTGTATTATGCTCATAAATCATATTCTTAATTCCTTTCTCAGATGCTCCCATCCTTCCTCACTGTTTAGCAAACAACTAGATAGAAATTCAGTAATAAATTACAGCATCATCTAAAATGGAGCACATATAATAAGACCCACAAAAAGGGAGTTTACTTTCTGAAATGAGGAAAATGGTGGTCTTGAGGGCAATGTGTATCTCAAAGCCCATACTTAGAGGCTGGAGGATGTGTTTCACAGACAGGATGTTGAGCGCTAGTGTAACTGAATTAGTTAATAACATAGAAAATGGAAAGAAATGACAAATGTAGTCTTTATTGTCCCATACATAAAAGCAGGCTAATATTGACTAGTAATTTTCTTGTAGGGAATGATGAAATCAGTTAGGACAGCAATCCTATAAGTGCTTCGTAAAAACTACTTAGCTCCTGCATATGCATGTATGCTTTATCTAGAGATGATTACAGCCAGAAGATAGAGCCCTTCACCGAGACATTCACCAAATCACACACTTCTTCAGGACTGAGCTTTGGCTGTGGCACTATAGCTATCTGGGCAGCAGGATATGCCACCATCTCACTGCTCTACTTTCAACTCTTAAGAACATAATTCCAGCCCAGTGTCAGCTTCTTTTCTCATCACTAAGCATTAAAGCTAAAAGCAGTGAGATTTAAAACTCCAAAATGTCTTAAAGTCATCCATATCAGTACATAGTTGCATAATCTCACGTCACTAGAAGCTAACCAAACAGTTATCATTAAAGTCTTATATTAATATAAATACGTATGGAGAAGCGTGGACATAGTGTTGCAGAAAAGAGTCAATTATGACTCCACATTAGATCTGTTTCTTTTACCTTAACCTTTGCTTACTGTTGATTTTGTTCACTAAAAGGATACTGTCCATACATAATGGCCTGCCTCAGGGAACCCCACCCCTCTGCTTGAATGTTAAACCAAAATGCCTTTATTCAGGATCCTGTCCACCTGTGGATGACTATAGAAAGTAAGAAATTAACATATCCCCTCCCCAAGACTGGCCATTCCAGGTGATGTTTGCAAAGTTAATGGTCTTTTTACTTTATTTCCTCACCTCTCCCCATCTCTATTCTATAAAAGAACCTGGCATCCAGATCCTGATAAGAAGATTATTTTGAGACATTAGTCTGCCATCCTTCTCAGTCAGTCAGATTTCTGAGTAAAGTCGTATTCCTTGCCTCAACATCTCATCTCTTAGTTAATTGGTCTGTTGTGCAGTGATCAGAGGGAGTCTGGACTGGGTAACAAGAGCAGCCCAAGGCTACTATCCTTAGAAAGGTGTTCTTGTAAAGTTGGACTTTGTTACCTGAAACTTAGCTCTCAGAATTTCTCTAGTCACCGGTTAACTAATATAGTTCATTACACCTAGAATATTTGTGCAAACAATATGACTTATGCTGAGAATTTCTGCTTTCCTTCCAGAATCTGGAATTCTGGTACTACTATATAAAAGGAATGTAGGTGACTAGTATCCAGTAAAAATCTCAGGTGCTGAGTGTCTAATGGAATTCCCTGGATGTGAACAATGCACTCATGTTGCTGCATTTTCATTACAGAGAGAAATGTATACTCTGTGTGATGTTTCCTGGAAGGAAAAGAGCATAAGAAAGCCTGGATATGGATTCTTCCTTACTCCATCTGCATCTTTTCCTCTATAATACTGTTGTATCCTCCCTACATTGCCCTCATTAATCTTTGCCATGAATACAATTGTATGCTGAGCCCCTTGAATCTTCTAGCAAATCCCTAAAGGTAGGGAAAGCTCCTAGGCACAACAACATAAACATAGGTAGAGGAATAAGAAGGGGAAAATAAAGATGTTCTTCAATGGCTACAACAACACACACCTATTAGCATGGAGTACTGTCCTCTAACTTTATGTTCATCATCCCAAGCCACATACTTGTTACTCTAGGGCACCAACCTGCTTGAAGTCTTCATACATATGTTGTGGCTAATGTCCATGCTTTACCTTACTCACTGCTAAGAGTGACTCTTCTGCCTAGCCCCCTTCTACCTTGTCTCTTGCCTGGCTAAATCTTTTTCTTCCTTTACGTTTAAGCTCAAATTTTACTGGCTCCAGAAAGCCTTCATCAACTCCTCCATTTTTGTTAGGTAGCCCCATTTTGTGGTCCCATAATTCCCTGTACGTATCTCAAGTCTCCTCCCTGTCACCCTCAGTAAGGTATAGTCCATGAGAGCAAGATTCTGTATCTTACTTATCTTTGAATCCCAGCACCCAGCCCAGAGCTCGAGATAAATTGAAATTAAACAAATGTGTGTGTGTGTGTTTAATGTAAGTACATATGACCATCTAAAGTAAGTACATATGACCATGGATTTACTTCCATGTTTTTCTCCTTCCATGCTTTTCTTCCAAGCACTTCTGGGTCTAAATTATGGCCTTAGGGAAAATTTATGCCATGAGTAACAGGCTGTTATCAGTTGAATGTGTTCCTCTTCTCTGTTTTGACCCTTCTTTAAGCTACAGATAATTGAAAGTTGTGAAGAAGCAACAATACTCATCAAATAACAGTTTAATATTTTCTGCACAAAATGACATCAAAGAGAGCATTGCATTTTTTCTTCCAAGTTAAAAGAGATAATAGACTTAAATAAGAATTTACTTATTACTGCAAGTTGAGCCACTAAGATGAAGAAGAACAAAGAAAAGGCAGAGGAGGGGTGGGAAGAACAAAAAGAAAGAGGGTAAAGAGGAAGAGGAGAGGAAATATGCTTAATAACACATGGAATGGCAAAAATTCTCATTATATTTCAGGAATTTTGGCAGCCTTAATATGGCTCTTTTATAATCAAAATTTTTCTACCTGTCTTTGTTATAGCTTGATCAGGTTAAAAGTCCACATCTATATTATTGAGTTGATCTCAAGGAAATATTATTTTGAGATTTAACACACAGGGCAAACTAAGAAAGATCTAAGAATATCAAATAGCTCAAGTATTTTATTTGTGTAACATTCTACCATTTAAAATAAATTCAGATTCATAGACTGTTTAATGACCCAGAGAGGTAATTACATTAATCTTTCAGCTACATTCCTCTCCTTCAAGAAAAATATTTTAGAAAACTTTTGACAGCTGTGTGATTAGGAAAAAATGTTAGGGTCAAATTTTGAAATAATTTTAAATAAAAACTGTTCAGAAATAATCATCCAGAAGAATTGCAAGCAATAAAGTTACCCTGATACTCCTGATCTTTCATATATATATATAAAACTGCCAGGAGAAGCTCAGATATTATTCACGGGTGGGCATAGTTCACATGAATGTTGTAGAGGCAAGAGGTCGAAAATCTCAATACTCAAACATCTCTTAAGCTCTTTCAATTCAAACATATTATAATTATAAATATTATTTCAATCCATTCATGTTAAATTCTTTGGATAGCTTTATTCAACTTATAATATTAAAATCTATGTACTTAACTCTATAAAATTTAAGAATAGCTGAGAATCTTCAAAAATAAACCAAAGACATTATATATAAAAGATATATAACACAGAAAGATATTTATGAGGGTAAAATGACAAACACAAAATTAATAGATTTAAAAACTAAAAAGAAATATATAATCCATTTTTCCCTACAAGAAACAGAAAGAAGGGCTTATGAAACTAGAGCCAAAACTGGCATTCAAATAATAAGATAGAAAACTATACTTCTTTAAACATCTAAGAATTTAAAAATCAAGAAATGTGTAAGACAAAAGACTTAGTATGTTTGTGGTCACAGAGACATTTCAAAAAAGATCATGCAAAAACCATCTGGCTGCCAATAAAAATGTTTTAAATAAGATGTACCACAATTAGTGTACATGAACAATTAGTAATTCATGCAGCTGTAGGGTACACAGAAAGCTAAACATACTTACCTAATGGTACGCTATCTAGATCTGTATAAATAACAGCAAAAAAGGAAACAAAAAGCAATACTCCAATCAAAAACAGATCCAATGTTAAGAACTCTCACATAAAACAAGATTATGTACCATTTATAAGATATGTAGAATAGATGCCATAGCAAACACTTATACATTTATTTTTAAGACAGTTAGATATGCAGAATAAAGTAATGAAACTTGGTTAATAATATAAACAACCAACTCAGAAACATTGTTGACCTTTTTAATTCATAAAGATTATTTGCTTAATAATGCTAAGTAAGGATTTTTAAGTTACTAATCATTTCTTGTAATGACAACAATTACATCCCCCCAAATTTATACATGCAAATTAAAAAAGGAATAATTATTAAAAGCATAAGTAAATACAGCATCTATTCAGTCAAGCTACAGAGGAAAGAGGTAGAGTATAGCATACTCAAAGAGCAAAGTTACCATGCAATTTATTTAACTAAAATTTAATCCAAATTACCTTGTAAAGCATGGCCTAGTAAAGCATCTAGCTCAGGATTTAACTCTGCTTTCTCTTTCAACATATGGAATAAGAGCTGGTTTTGTGTAGCACTGGTTATTTCGGTTTGTTTAAGCCGACCTTCAAGTATTTTAATTTGAGCCTCTTTCTGGGCAGCCTGAAGACCCTATAACATTCCCCCCGAGAAAAGAAATGTATCTTAGATCACACAAAAAAGAATCAACTACATGAAGATCTATATCAAATGGCAAATGCATATGATGTACGGACTTTGACATTAGGTAGAACTTGATTCATCCTAGCTCTTCTGCTTGCAAACTCAGAGACCCTGAGCAAGTGTTGCCTAGCTATTAGTATCAGAGGAATCTTCCTGATTCTCAGTTTCCTCATATTCAAAATAATACAAATAATATTTATTACATGCACATTGATTAAGCAAGAGAACAAAACTAAAGGTATAGCACAGTCTTGATATGTAGAAAAAAGATGAGTCAGAAATCATTATCATCTTTAACATTTAAGCAGAAATTGCTTAAGATAAGGAGAGTGCAACTGTATTTTTTCCATGACGTTTTGAGTTGTAAAGAATCATTATTAAATCAAAATTATAACAGTGAGTTTTCACACTAAGAGATTTTTCTTTTACCTTTTCCTTTGTTAAAGCAAAAAAGAAATTATTCTTTAAGTTGTTTACCTGTTCTAATACATAAGCACAACAGATGAGAAGCTAATGGAATTGATGTAAATACTGTTGACTTTTCTTAACTCTAAAGAAAGGTAAAAGGAACACTTCCCATTGTAAAAAAATCTTCCTCTTTATTACAAAGGAAAGGGTCATTAGAAAAAGATAAACAAAATGGTAATGAATTAATGAAAGCTTAGGTTTTTCAATAATAGTGCAGTTAGATCTTACCTTATTAATGCCCATTGACAGGAAGTGATCTAGAAGGTATCGGGCTTCTGTAAGTGTGCAAGCATTAATGACTGCAGTGACATCCAGTGTTTCTCCTTCTTCCTGCATCAAATCAACATGTGATGTATCATTACCTTGAACTGAATGTATTTAACAGAAGACAGACCCTATTGCTTCATGCATTTATTTGATATTATTGGATTAGCTAATGAGACTTCTCAGAAAAAGATAAAAAAAACCCCTACTCTAAGAAACATATGGTCTGGTTTAAAAGATAAGACATTTGAGCAGTTAAGAATTCTTACTAGACCATATGTTTCTTAGAGTAGGGATTTTTTTTATCTTTTTCTGAGAAGTCTCATTAGCTAATCCAATAATATCAAATAAATGCATGAAGCATGGCAGATTCATGTGAATGTATGGCAAAACCAACATGATAATGTAAAGAAAAAATAAATAAAAATAAACTGCAAAAAAAGTAACATATGTACAAAAAAAGAATTCAAGATGGATTAATAAATGATATATATGTGTTATCAATGATAAATAACATCACACAATCAGCAGAGAAATCTAGAAAGCAGGCAGGAAAGGTATACATGCAAAACCAAAGAATTATATTAAATCATAGATTAAAAAATTCCTTCATATAAAAATTCAAAGTGCTTTTAATGACAAAAAGTACAAAAATGCTTCTCCTTAAACATTTTTTCTTAGTTACAAACCTTTGCTTCTTCCATCTGCATGATATTGGCTTGACAATCAGAAATACTGTCATTGATATAATCTATATTAGCAGTTAATGACTCCATCTCCTCATTGATGTTAATCACATTTTTATCTCCTTCTCCATTCTCCTTGACTATCTTTTCCCTTCTCTTTGAAAGTTTCTCTCGTCTTTTTGTGAGTTCTTCCCGTTGCTATTGAGAAAACAGATGAGACTTTAGGAAATTATGTTCATCTCGGATTTTGAGAACTTTATGCCAAATGAAATAAGTGAGTTACAGAAGGGGTAAATACTGCAGGATCCCGCTTCTGGGAAGCATCTAAATAGTCAAACTCATAGAAGCAGTAAACAGAATGGTGGTTACCAGGGATTGGGAGGAAGAGGAAATGGGGAGTTGCTGTTCAGTGGATATAAAGTTTCAGTTATATAAGATGAATAAGTTATAGAATTCTTTACAACACTGTGCTTATAGTTGACAACACTGTGCTATACATTTTAAAATGTATTAAGAGGGTAGATCTCATGGCATCTGTTCTTACTACAACTTTTTAAAAAAATGATGTTCATTTATTCATACACAATGCATTCACCACCCCTCGAAACAACACAGCTTGGCAAGTATTCAATTTACTCAGCAAAAAAATGTAGAAAACAAAAATTAACAGCTAAGAGAGAGCAAATCTACTTTCTACTTTTTCACACCTTGAGCAGCCTATTCATATCAGCCTCCATATTGGAAATTGTCATTTTCTGCATGATGATGTCTGTGACCCTGCGTTCAAGAAGCTGCCACTTCATGCGAGCTGTTTTAGAAGTAAACACTCGGCCAGTCAATCCTTTCCTTTGATATTTTTTCCTATAATCATATAAAAACATACAAACATAGTTACTTTTGTGCTTGTTTGATTATGTGATGCCGAATGATAAGCTGTTTTTCATTTAAGTCCAACATCCAGTGATGTAAAGATTACATCAGTAGGAACAGAAGTACATGCTTACCTGGTTCCATTTGCCGTGGGTGTTGGTAAGGCCTGGACTCTTGCCACAGGAATTCTCATTTTTTGCTGGGCTCCAGCTCTTAATGCATCTGTTTCTACAGAAGCTGCACTGGAAACTGTGTCCTGAACAGGAGTATCAGATGAGCTCAACTTCCGAGAGACTTTTCCAGCCACTTTATCTGACATGGGCCTTACTTGCCGACGAAGAGCTGTAACCTGAAATAGCAATGGAGACTGACTTATTCTCTTAGTCTATAGAAATACATCATTTATTTCAAAGCCAGAATGTTTCCTCCAAATGGTCAACTTGCCTCTTCCGTTTTGCGACGAAGAACCACTTCTTGGTTTCTTTTTTGGGCTTCTAGAAGTCTAAGTTGATGCTATAAAATAATATTGAATAAGTTAAAATAGTAAACTGAAAGATAAAATACTTCTTACTTCTTCATTATCGTTGTCCCATTTCACTGGGAACTATAAGAATTCTCAGCAGCATCTCAGCTGATAATCATCTTGCATTCACTACTTGGACTTCCCAGGTGGCACTAGAGTTAAAGAACCCACCCCCACTGCAGGAGACATAAAGAGACACAAGTTCTATCCTTGGTTCAGGAAGACCCCCTGGAAGAGGGCATGGCAACACACTCCAGTATTCTTGCCTGGAGAATCCCATGGACAGAGGAGACCAGTGGGCGACAGTCCATGGGGTCACAAAGAGTAGGACACAACTCAGTGACTAAACACAACACGGCAGCAATAAAGGGCTCACTATACACAAGTATCTGCCTAACCACTTCACAAATATATAATTTTTGTTTGGGTTGCTGGTTGAGGCATGAACAGGAAGAAACACAGCTTAGAATATTTTCAATAGAGGCACCTTACTAGGTATACAATAATTATGAACTCTAAATATAGAGAGAACATATATTAATTATATTAGCACTTTATAATAACTTTGGAAATACTATGTTGGTCAATAAAATTAACTGGCTACCAATTTGTTTCTAGGAAGTCTATATGATAAAGAAAATTATTAATTACTTTAAGCCATTATATAGGGATATAATTTAGGAAATAATTTTGGAATAAAAATAAAACACGTTCTGGTTCTGTCATTTATTTAACTCTGTGATCATGGGCAAAGCTTTGGAGTTGGACTTGATCACAAGCATCTCTTCTAGGACTTTAACTATGTGATGTAACAAATAACTTTCTATGTTGTGCATCCCAAATTCAAACAGATGATTCATCTCAAGTTTATACATATTCTTATCTTATCAGATCTTGCCTATACAATAATAGACATGGAAGAAAAGCTAGTAAATCTCTTTAAATTAATGAACTATCCAAAAGTAAAATTAACCTATAGTTTCAAGCTTGTTTCTAAATTTAAATTCTTCATATTAAAAATCAAATCTCAAGCTCATTCATAATTTTTGTATGACATACACAACATATTTGGCTAAGAGTTCAAATTGAATATTATAAGAAACACTTTAGACAGGAGTTGAATATGCATATTAAGCAACAAATTAAAGGGAGAGAAAAGTCTGAAATGGTAGCTTTTTATGTGATTAGCCAGAAGAGAGACATCATATGTGTGGATAAAAATCCAAAAGTTCAGTCCTGGGAATTAATTGTTCAATATTAATTTCTCTATACATCATACACTGTTGTTTAATCGTTGTGTCCAACTTAGTAATAAAGAAGTAGGTAGCATACACTGTAAGGAGATCATGCCTGTCATCCAAAAATTTCATTAAAAATTAAATAAATAGCCTAAAAGTCAAAACAACCAAAATGCCCACCAACTGAAGAATGGATTAGCAAAATATGCTCTGTACATGCAGTCATTAAAAAAATATATATACTCCTGATATATGCTATAACATGGATAAACCTTAAAAATATCATACTAAATGAAAGAAGCCAGACACAAAAGCCTACATATTGTATGATTCCATGTATATAAAGTGTCTATAATAGGCAAATACATAGGCAGGAAGTAGATTAGTCACTGACAGGAGCCAGGGAGAGAGAGGAATGGGAGTAATTGCTAATGGGTCTAGGGTTTCTTTTCGGAGTGATGAAAATGTTATGGAATGGTGATTGTAGTACAAATTTGTGAACATACTAAATGCTTGAATTATATAGTTTAAAACTGAATTTTATGGCCTATGAGTTTTATCAATTTTTTAAAAAGCAGGAAGAAAAGAACACACTATATGCTAGAGTGTGCTTCTACCTGATTTCAGTAACAATGTACTGACATAAACAAGACCTAAAATCACCAGGTATTAAAAATGATAAAATAGACTGATTATTAAAATACATTAATATATTGGGAATATTAATAAATACATATAGTTATAAATGTGGGAGTCATCTGACTAACATATCTATTTTTCTATCTTATAGTCATTCTATAGCTCCCTAATTTAACCTTTAGCTCACAAAACAGATTTCTATTTTCTAAAATATCCTGTATATTCATGTTTTATTCAGGGAGAATTTAGAAAAAGTTGGGTGAGAAAAATGGAACAATGGCTAGAATCTAATTGATATTGTGGTAAAGAAGGTGACGGCTCCTTTTTTTAAAAAAAAGTCATAAATAACTATATTGTCAAAAATTTGGAAAGAAAATCCAATCAACTATAACCTATAATCTTAATACAACCACATTTAGCATATTGATATGCATCTTTCAAATTTTTCTGTCATTGTAAATAAGCATGCATATATAAAGTAACTTTACACTTACATAATGTTAAATCATAGTCATTTTTCATTTTACTATGCAGTTTCCAAATCCTAATTTTTAACAAATGAATAAATACCCATTAAATGGAATGAATTATAATCTATTTAACAGTTACCCTTATCATCACACATCTTAGTTGGTTTTACATTTTTCATTACCACAAATAACCTAAAGTGAAGATTTTAACATATACTATAATGTAATTTTTCTTAGTTTAAATTATTTGCTTAGTCTGAGTACATGGAAACGTAATTCTTGGGTCAAGAATACAAAAATTTGTATAGCCCTTAGTAAAGTCTCTTCTAGTAAAGTCTGGTTATTAGTTAAGGAACATTCATAAGAATCTCTGTCTTTGGAATCACCTTAAAAATCACTATTTTAGTGTAACTACTTCCTTGGTCTCCCGAGAAATAATCAGTTATTATTTGCTATTTTCTTCCATCTGATCATCTAGGAAATAAGCCTCCAATAAAATTTATAGTAATATTATACTATTTTTCATAAACTTTTATATTGAATTACTATAATCTACACACTATAATAAATGCCATATATAAAAATGCTTTATTGTCCTTCTTTTTAATAAAGTTATCAAAAGATGTATTCCATTTATTGAACAATATTATTGACATACAGTATTTTTACATAACTGAGTCCACTCACATCTCTTTTACGCTGATCCTTTTTCAGTTGAGCAATCTCTCTGTTTCTTCTAGATTCTGTCAATCGGGCTTTTTCTTGTTCTTCTTTCATTTGTTTCATTAAGCGAACCTAAAATATTAGGTAAATATATCTACTGTGATTACTCTTTTACAATATTCATTAAATAAATTATAAGTATGAAAGCATACTCTTAGGATTCTGAATATTGGACAAAAAAATGTGGAGTTTTGCAACATGTTAAATGGTCAGTTCTTATTTTTGTAAGATTAATGTATTTACATTTTGAATACATTTCTAACATATTAATCCAGTGAACCAGTGAAGTTGCTCAGTCATGTCCAACTCTTTGGGATCCCATGGACTGTAGGCTACTAGGCTCCTCCATCCACGGAATTTTTCAAGCAAGAGTACTAGAGTAGGCTGCCATTTCCTTCTCCAGGGGATCTTCCTGACCCAGGGATCAAACCCAGGTCTCTCACATTATAGGTAGATACTTTACCATCTGAGCTACCAAGGAAGCCCTTTTTAACATATTAATACGTCTATCAAATTACTTGCTGTTCTAAGCTTTTTATATTCAATGTCCAGGTGTTTTATTACTAGAATAATTTTTTGGTATTTAACTTATTACCAGAGCTGTGTGACTTTGAACTAGTTACTTAACCACTCCAAGCTTTGGTTTTCTAATGTATATAATGGAGGTAATATTTCTATGGGATTGGATTCCTTTGAGAATTCAATGAGTTTGGAGGGTGGTCCTAAGATGGTGGAGGAATAGGACAGGGAGATCACTTTCTCCCCCACAAATTCATTGAAAGAACATTTGAACGCTGAGAAAATTCCACAAGACAACTTCTGAATGCTGGCAGAGGACATCAGGCATCCAAAAAGGCAGCTCATTGGCTTCAAAAGGAGATAGGACAAAATATAAAAGATAAAAAGAGAATTCAGTGAGTTTATATCCACACTGTGCCTGTAACAGTGCCTGGCACAGAGTAAGCACTTAAATTATTTTAGCTATTTTTGCTGT
This sequence comes from Antilocapra americana, assembly GCA_007570785.1. Classification (NCBI taxonomy): domain Eukaryota; kingdom Metazoa; phylum Chordata; class Mammalia; order Artiodactyla; family Antilocapridae; genus Antilocapra; species Antilocapra americana. The sequence continues at coordinate 13,211,921 of ML663563.1, forward strand.
CATCAGCAACTATACAACATAATAACCTAACTACTTTTTCAATCATTTCCACACTTTCTATTTTAGGGAAGCTATATTGATTTTCATGGCAAAATGGTAAGAATAATCTATTTTAAAACAAAAACAGTAACAGATAAGAATTCACATACTCTCTTTGGTCAAGAGAAGAAAACTGGCAGTTTTTTATGCATGGGAATAATAACCACCAAATTCAAGATAGTTGTTACCTCTAAGGGAAAGGAGACTATGATCAGGAAGGGATATATAGGAGGTTTTGTACATATCTGTACTATTTAATACATTACACTAGACACTGAATATATTGTGCATTGTTACTACCTCTGCCTTTGTGCATGTTTGAAATATTTTTACTTTTGCTAATCTGTGTAAGAGTTTTAAGAAAATAAAAACAAATATCCATTAAAGTCAGAGAAGTCCTACTGACCACATGATTTTCAGCCATTTCAAAGAAAGACTCTCTGATAATGGATGACTACTAATAGGAAACAACTACTAACTGCCAAAAGGTAGTGCATCATTTCTAGGTTACAGAAAGAATATGGAATACAGAAAGAACCACAATAATTTTTTTGGTCCCAACTGACATTAGTATTACCATCAAACATTAGTTGAAAACATAATCAATACCTTAGTTTTCTTCATTTCCATCACATCCTGCTGTAATTTCTTCAATTGCTTTTCATATTGGGACTGATTTTTAAGCAACCTTGCATGCTCTTTCTGAGCTGCCTGCAGTCTCTGCAGTTCTTTATTCATGGCTTGTAGCTTCTTTTCGTATTCAGACCTAACTTTTTTTGCCTTTTCTTCTGAGTAAGACTCCACTGAGCCTAAATTACCAAACAATATTTGTATTTGTTTGAGTGAGATACAGATATTGATTTTACAGATTTATAATTCATGACCTTAGAGAAGAACTACCTCCCAATTACAAACCTCAGAAGGCCAGAGTGTCTTTTAATTACTCTCTCTTTTAATATTGATTCTTACTTAACAGCTACTTAATTTTTATCTTTCTAACTTAAAAAAAGGTTCCAGCATAAGTGAAGGCATTAAAACAATTAGTCACAACTTTGGGGGGAAAAAATAGCCTAGACAGATACCAGTGTGTAAAAACAAAATGAAAAATAATATTTAACATAATAAGATAAATTACCACTTAATGTGACTTATTATATACTTTTCTTCCTGTAAAGGAAGAGAAGATAAAAATCTAATGTGAAAAGTTAGTCTAAACTTTAATTTGAATTAAGTATAATTCTTACCTAAGTTTTGAAGCACTTGGTCTCTTTCAAGCTGTGTGTCCCGAATTTTATGTTGTAGCATCATTAGCTTCTCTTCATACTGTTTTTTCAGTGTCTGCAGTCTTTTCTGGCTATTTTCTAGTTCATCAATCAGCTTTTGCTTGATTGCAATTTCACAAGTAATGTTTGCTAAGTCTGCTTGATAATTGGCTAGTATAAAAGAAAAAAATAAAAATACTGGATAGGCTATAATCAAAGCATGAAAATCATCTTTACATTCAAGTATTCACTTGGCAGCTGTAAGGAAAATACCCTGAATATATCAAAAACTAAAAAAGTGGCAACAAGATAAAGAGTGTTCACATTGGTCAAGGACAAGAAATATCACTGGTACCAAATAAAAATGGAAGTCACATAATGACTAACTACAATAAAGGATGAACATGAGTCTTGTAGGGCATAAAAGGATGAGATGGAGACTGCTAAGATTTTTCTGTCATGTTTTAAACAATTTCCAAAGATAAATTTTTGTCCTTGCACCAAAGGACAAATACCTTTTTCATCTGATTCAGAATCTGATTCATCAGAGCTTTCACCCCCTTCAATGTCATCTTCCTCCTCCTCCTCTTCCTCTTCTTCATCTTCATGATCACTCACTTCTTGACTTTCTTCCTAAAATGTGATGTGTGTCCATTAATAGCACAATATTGGCAAAGTAAACTGATTACCTCATTACGAGAGACTATGCAACAGAATTAGAAGAAAAAATTTTACAGTTTGTATGGAAACACAAGACCTCCAATACCCAAAGTAATCTTGAGAATGAACAAAGCTGAAAGAATCAGGCTCCCTGGCTTGAGACTATACTACACAGCTACAGTCATCAAAACAGTATGGTACTGGCATAGAAACAGACATATAGATCAATGGAACAGGATAGGAAGTTCAGAAATAAACCCACACACCTACAGCCACTTAATCTATGACAAAGGAGGCAAGAATATACAGTGGGGAAAAGATAGTTTCTTCAATAAATGGTGCTGGGAAAACTGGACTGCTGCATGTAAAAAAATGAAATTAGAACACTCTTTGTCACTATACACAAATATAAATTTAAAATGGATTAAAAACCTAAATGCAAGGCCAGATACAATAAAATATTTAGAGGAAAATATAGGCAAAAAACTCTGACATAAATCATAGCAAGATCTTTTTCTTGCTATGATTAAATAAAGCATACTGCCTAGACTGATGAAAATAAAAACAAAAATAAACAAATGAAACCTAACTAAACTTAAAAACTTTTGCACAGCAAAGGAAACCATAAACAAAAAGCCAGCCCTCAGAATGGGAGAAAATATTTGCAAATGAAGCAACTGACAAAGGATTAATCTCCAAAATATACAAAGAGCTCATGAAGCTAAATATTAATGTCAAAAAATAATCCAATCAAAAATGGATGGAAGACCTAAATAGAAATTTCACCAAAGAAGACATACAAAAGGTCAACAAAGACATGAAAAGATGCTCAACATCACTAATTATCAGAGGAATGCAAAATCTCACACTGGTCAGAGTGGCCATCATGAAAAAAATCTACAAACAATAATGCTGGAGAAGGTGTGGAGGAAAGGGAACTCTTTTATGCTACTGGTCAGAATGTAAATTGGTACAGCCACTGTGGAGAGCAGTATTGAGGTTCCTTAAAAAACTAACAATAGAGCTATCATATGACCCAGCAATTCCACTCCTAAGGATATATCTGGAGAAAACCATAATTCAAAAAGATTCACGCTCCCTGTTCACTGTAGCACTATATCTAATAGCCAGGACATGGAAATGATCTAAATGTCCATTGGCAGAGGAATGGATAAAAAAATGTGGTACATATATACAATGGAATATTACTTAGCCATAAAAAAGAACAAAATAGTACCATTTGCAGAGATATGGGTAGATCTAGAGATTGTCACACGAGTGAAGTAAGTCAGAAAGAAAAAATAAAGCATATTAATACATGTATATGGAATTAAGAAAAATGATATAGATGAATTTACTTGTAAAGCAGAAATAGAATCACAGATGGAGAGAACAAATGTATGGTTACCAAGGAGGTGAGGCGATGTGGGATGATTTGAAAGACAGGGATAGATGTATTTACTAGTATGTATAAAACAGATAACTAATGAGAATCTACTGTATACCAAATGGAAGTCTACTCAATGATCTATGGTGACCTAAATGAGAAAAATATCTAAAAAGGAGTGGATATACGGATACATATAACTAACTCACTCTGCTGTACAGCAGAAACTAACAACCTTGTAAAGCAACCACATTTCAGTAAAAAATAAAATAAAAAACAAAATCAGTTAGAATTTTTCTTTTTCCCTCAATATTATGGAGTGTGCCTAGCAGTATGATTTAATTTTGCCCTTCCTCTTTTATGATACTTCACATATTAAAATTTGCAATACAGTCTCACTGAATAAATACAAAAAAGAGAGACTGTGTGATTATAAAGTATAAGAGCATAAAAATTTCACTTCTTGTTAAAATAAATCAATACACAATTTTAAGGTTATTTTATAATAACTTTGTCTTAAATCAAAGAGTACTTTATCTCTTAGTACTCTATCTTCCCATAGAAAATGTTTTCACAATGCACAAGACTATAAGTTGCTAATATTTCATAGTTTACGTTTCTGAAGAAGAGAAGTCCTCAAGGAAACGGTTTAAAATGGATTCATGATAACTGATTCTCTTTTCTACGTATAAGTTAGCATAGTTATCAGCAACCAAGAATAACCTAATCCAGGGACTCAAAATTCCAGGTTCATTCTTTCATACTTACAACTTCTAATTCAATGTTTTCTCTTTCTGAAATATTCTTTTCTTCTTTCTTCTCTTGGTCAGTGTCTGTATTATCCTCTTTACCAGCCACACTTCAAAAAAAAGAAACAAAAGTGTATGGTATTAAAGAAGAAAATTGTTCACCTTTCTCCATGCAGATTTTTAAAAACCATCAATTATTTCTGAAAACAAATGAGAAGAGTTCATCATTTAACAAAGAGCAAAGTTATTATGTCTGATGCTTCAGAGGAAAATAGAAACTGCCATTCAATTCATAGTGTAGTGAAATTATATAATTGGAGAAAATCTTATTTTTTAGAAACACTGAGGATAGATTATACCCTGGAGCATGACACCTGATAAGACAGCTAAGAACTACTCACAGTAACATTCAATTAGCTAGAAAGCAGGCAAACTAATTTCAATGGAAATTAAAAATAGTTTTGTTTTCTCATCTAAATATATAAATTTTTTCTCATCTTAATTCAAAGATACAGAAACTTCATTTTTATTGATGTCCTAATATATTTAAGGATAAATCTGCCTACAGTAGGTTTGTCTCCACAGGGTGCATCTGTCATTGTGTTCAGATTTTCCCTGGTAATAGCACTGGCTCTTTTCTCCTAGGTCATCCCTGTAGCACAGGGCTATTTTTCATAATGTTCTCACAGAAATGGATCTCCACACATCAAAACTGTCTGAAGTTCAGCCTGACCACTGATTGAATAGGAAATTCCAGGATCTGTCGCAAGATTCACCAATGAAACAAAAGTCTCCTTTTCGGGGATCAGTACAACAGCTCTAACTGCATACTGATGTCAAATAATGTTATAGCTAAACTACTTCAGCCCCATTGGCCATGAGAAAAAGAAGACTCCACAGCAAGAAAAAATTTTAAATAGCTAAATCACTCTGACCCTTCTTGGTTTAGCAACCATGATAAATTATACACAGAAGTTATACTTCTGTTCATCAGACTTATATATTTTTATCAAGCTAGATAATATTAAGAAAATGAATTTCAAATGAATCTACATGTGAATATTTTATTCTTGTGCTTTAGTAAACTTTTTAAATCATTAAGAATAAAAGGAATACCTGAATAAAGCAATATTCTTGAAATAAAATTCCCTTAGAAACAGTTAAAAATTTTATCAGAATATCTTTATAACAGCTATCCTTTCTTTCAGATATTCTGCTACATTAAATAACTGCCCTAATACATGGACTTATTTTTAGCTTCTAGGCTAAAAAATTAATCTTATGTAGGCCCTGTTATTATTATTAATCTCTAATGTTTAGGTCCTAATTCTCAGAGACATTTTTGAACTCAGAACAAGATGAATATAAATACTTATCCTTTGAAAATTCTTAATGTTCAGAATTTTCATAATTCTTAATTTATGTTTATTTAGGTAGTTATTTCTTTCATTTCTGTCTCTTTCCCACTAGACTGTTTAAGTCTCATGAAGGTAGGGATCATGTCTCTTTGACTTAGCATTATATGCCCAGTACCCATGGTATGTGCATAATAAATGCACATGAAGCATTTATTAAACATATTAATCCCTATGACTGTGCATGAGTGTCTCTGTTTGGCACCTCTGCCTGAGTCTCACAAACTAATTATGTTGGAGTAAAATTACAAATTTCAATTACAAATTGAAAGATGCATAAAGATGCATGGAATACAGCACATCTCTAGAGTGAGTAGAAACTACTAGCAAGAATATCAATTAACTGGAGAGGAATCAAGTAAATTACAACAAGGTTCCATGAGTTTGTTAAGTCACTTGTTAGAGAAAAAAGCTGAACGTACTTGAATGCCTATATCACTTAAGATGTTGATTTTCCATCATCATGCATTTCAAGATGGAAATTTAGAAAGAAATTCTCCTTCATCCAGTCATCTGACTCAAAGGCTAGCATCATGTACTCAAGCAGTGCTATACTTGAGATAGACTAAGATTTAGAGCTAGGAAAAGAGCATATGTATGGAGATATTTCTTACCCCCTCTTCTATGCAGTTTCCCTTCCTCACCTGCAACGGTTGCAACCTACAATTTTTGTTATTATCAGTTCCTTCATTACTTCAAGTTTCAGCACAAATTTCCCTTCATTCAGGTTTATAGCCGTACAACCACCTTGTTCCAGATACTTGACCTAACACACACTCCTTCTTCCTCCAAGTCACCAGAGTCCAGCTCAACAAATGTTACTTTCACTTACATATGAAATTAATTCATACATTATAAGCTGTTTGTGCCAATTCTGATGCAGAAAAATCAGCAGTAAGTTTATGTTATTAGTTTACCCTATATCACTTAAAGCTTCAGCTTTTAAAGTACAAGTTGATACTTAATAATTATTATACAGCAAATATTCACTCTTTCCTCAATAAACTGAGGAAATTTTATATCTAAAATATCTGTCTAAGCAGCAGTGAAAAATATGTAAGTTTGCACTTTACATAGAATAAGAATATATGAGCCGGAAGACTAGTGATAAAATGACTTAAAGCATTTGACATCTTGACAGCCAATGTCAACATCTCTGTTGACAACGAAAAAAAGAAACTTTGCCCTGGGGAAGTTTATCAACTCAAGGGGACTTAAAACCAGGTGTCATGACTCCAAGGCCAGTATTCTAGAACATTGCCTCAAAGTTCGGTTCACAGAGAGAGAAGCATCAGCATCATCCAGGAGCTTTTAAGATATGTAGAATCTCAGGCTCCACCTCAGTCCTACTGAGTTAGAATCTTCATTTTATCAAACTCCCCAGGTTATCTACATGCACATTCATGTCTAAGAAGCCTTGTCCTAAAACACCAAATAATTCTGCTTTTGTTATCCATTAGGATCATATAAATATTAGAAACAAACCATGTTCATTAAGTACATTTAAAGGACTTAACTACATGAAGGTGGGAAAATGTTTCTATTACACTACTTTAACTATACATTATATTTTGACCTTTCAAAGTATAAAATTTTTCACATTTTATTGCCCTAATTTAATTTCAATGATAAACAAAATATCCTAAACATAAACTAATTAGGTGAGTCCTAAGATGACTTATAGATAGAATTATATTCTAATTATAGAATATACTAAATAAGTTATAGAATAAATTATAGAAACTTTAGAATACAAGCTTCCCTTGTGGCTCAGCTGGTAAAGAATCCGCCTGCAATACAAGAGACCTGGGTTTGATCCCTGGATTGGGAAGATCTGCTGGAGAAGGGAAAGGCTAGCTATTCCTGTATTCTGGCCTGGAGAATTCCATGGACTGTATAGCCCATGGGATTGCAAAGAGTTGGACACAACCGAGCAACTTTCACTAGAATACAATATGTAGAATATAACTGTGGAATGTAGATTATTAAATAAATTAAAGAAAAAATAATTTTAACTTTTCAGCTAGTTAAATGAAGAGATTAGTTTAACTAATTGTTGCAAAATAAAAGTCCTCAAAAGGCTATTTTAAGCAAGAAAATTTATAAAGTGGTGCTTCTAAAATATTTAATATTATTTTAAAATCAGTTTATTTTCATCATTTTGATTATGTAATCAGATGTTTAGTAAAATCAATAGAGAGAATTTCTAATAAGTAAAATAGTACTTGACACATGGTTAAATAATCATAGTACTAAATGAGTAAACTGCAAATTTTTATTATATTGAGAGTTCAAAAGTGTGCTTCTAAATTTTGCTCAAATATCAAATGGAAAAAAAAGGAAAATATCCTGCTTTTGATGTTCGATACATTTAAATAGCAAAACTTGTTTTCTTATTCAACCTTAAATATGCCTTATAAATCTTATCTGTAGCAAGGCCACAATTTCCTTTTGCCTTGTTGCCATTTTAATGTTGTTTTCCCAACAAAGACACAAAATAAGGAAGTGAAGAGAAAGAGTCCACCCATAACATAGCATGTGCTGCAACAAAATGTCAGTTCCCACCAAATTAATAATTGTCTGTCTATTCACAAGTTTCCAAAATAAATGTTCTAAAAGTCTAATGGTTGGGATCTTGGGTCATTTTTAACCATCAAAATTATAATAGTCTATACTAAATTCACATGAAATTGCCTGAATTTTAACTCATATAACTGGTATGGGTTTTTTTTCTCAAAAAGTAGTTTTTATATTTTCAGTGTTTTTGTTAATTTTATAGTTTTAGGAACACCAAGCTAATATAGTCTGAAATAATCTATAATTCTACAACAATATCCTTGTGAATGGCAACTAAGTATTTAAACGACATTTTAATAAAAAACCTGGGAAATATTCCAACCTTCTTTCTTCTCGATTGCTTTCCTCAAGTTTCTGTAGCCTTCAAAATCACGAGGCACAGTATTGGAAGGCCAAGCCAATGAAGGACAAACCAGACAGTAAAAAGCGAAAGTGATAAGAAGGTAAAAATGATACATGAGCTTGAAGACTTTAAAATAAATTTTAAAAGATATCATCAAAGGACAATACACAGTAAAAAGGCAATACATTTTGTATAAATAAAAAGTAAGTAGAAAAACAAGCAGCATTATATCTAAGAAGAGTATATAGACTATCAGTTGAAATTACTCAGCAGTAAAATGTACATTCTCAATTTATGAAGCTGACAAATAGTATGAGTATTTGGATGCCATTGCTTTTCTTAACCTGAAATGGATCAATTTTCTCAGCTTTCAAAAAAAAAAAAAGCTCACTTTCAATGATATCTTCTTCCTTTTAAACCTTTACAAAAGACTTTTTTATGGCATCATTTAAAGAGCTTCAAAAAGTAATGCCTTTATACCATAATATGAAAATACCATTAATACTATATACTAGGATACTAATTTTTAAACTTGTTTTATATTTTAATATACTACACATGAACATCACTAAAACTTCTATTTCAGAATTATATATGAAATGATATTATGGTCAAATGAATATGGTTGTTATGATAGCAGTGGAAAATTATAATTTTATTAACTGAAGTTAAAATCACTGTAGTGAACACTAGACTATCAAAAGGTTATATCTAAGGCAAAGGCAGCAATAAAATGGGAAATGTAGTACTTTTCATTAGTAAGATTATTTTTTAACCAGAAAACTATGAGAAAAACTATAAATATGTCTTTAAAAGTTTGAATTTTAAAGAATATTCAATACACAGAACTGGGAATCTTTACTCAATGGAATGTACTGAATATCCATTATCTCTCATGTAGACAAAAAGTTGGAGACAGATGTGCTAGGCTCTGATTAAGCATATAGCAATCTTTATATAGTACACTTCTGCCTGCAATTCCAAAAGTATTTTCAGAATCATCAATATTTTTAAATAAAGAGTTGGAGTCTTAGTAGTGCATCATTTCATCATGGCATTTCTCATTTTAATTTTATAATGTGATTTTAATTCACAGGTCTGTGATTGCACAATCAACTTATAAACTGCTATTGCAAGAGACTAGCAATCTTTCTGAGAAAAAAAAATTTGCAGAGTGATATTCATCAGGGATCAAAATGTCCAGTATAATGGCTAAAAAAGGGAAAGAAAAGCCATTGCTTAAGAAATCTCTAGTTTCTAGAGTTTCAACCTGACACCACTAAATACAAACATAATGCAGTCTGATGAATGAGTGAATTTTTTATTGATATAATGCAAATCATTTAAAGCTAGATATCCAAAATATGGGGATTACTGTGTGAAAGGCAAATTTTATTTATCCATATAAACAAAAAAAGCAAAAAAAAAAGGTCTAATTTAGGCTTATACTGATTATAATGAGCTATAATGGCTCAAAGAATATGGTTCCCTGGCAAACAGCCCTAATTTTCTATTTTCAACACGAAGAAATTTTGTTTACCTTTCACAAGAGAGCTATATTAAAACATATGGATGATGTGAGCTAATAAACAGGTAAACTTTAGATGCCTTCCCCATTGATTCTTTAGAAAAAAAGTGCAATCAATAGTTCCAAAAAACAGTAGAGGGGCAGAGATATAAACTAATAATCTGATAATTCTCCATAATTTAAAGGAGTATGGTCTTTATTTCATTTAGTTCCATTATTATGTTTCTTTCAAAGTTAAATGGGGTGGGGGACATGTGACAAATCTTGCTAATCATTCTAACATTTATATAACTCAAAAATAAAAATAGGCAATGCTGTCTATTCAATTATTCTTCCTTACCTGCTTACTATCTACACTTGGATTATTCTATAGTTCAACAGAAAATAAGCACAGAAAGGCAGAAAAGCCAACCTTTAAACCACACATATTAACAATTGGTTGTAGTTTAGATAAAAACTTTGATGCTGAAGAGGCTGAAACATTCACATAAAATATGATTTAGGGCATACTCCTTGAAAACAAACATAGCTTCTGTCTTAAAAATGATAAAGTTATCATTCTTCCAACCAACACTTACAGTGTCAGAAACCCTGTAGTAACTACAACCAAATGCTAACAACACAAAACAAAGTAAATCAAAAGACATGGAGCTTCTAAAAAATTTGCAGATTCAGTGCGAGAAACGAGAGCAGCTATGAGAACTGGGACAGCTGAGCAAAACTGAACCCAAAGGCCAAACTCCAGATAGGTTTTGGAAACTCTCAGCCAAAAAGGAGTGTTAAAAAAAAAAAAATCTTCCCTACACCACTTAATTTTTTTTCCTCATGAGATTGCTGCCCACATTTTCAATAGTTGGATTAATGCTTTCTCTTTCAAAATTACAAATCTCCCTAGAGGAATCTTATTAGTTATAAGTCATTTCCACTGGCATGAGTTCCTTTAGTCAGATAGCTTTGTTTCCAACTTTGAATTTAAAGAAATGAGAGAAGTAGATGATTTTGAAATTGGGAGTGCTTTGGGCTAGGGAAGAATTACATGAGAACTGACCTCATAAGGGAGGAATGAATCAAGGCACCATTGGGACACAGAAGGTCAGTAAGTAGGAATAAGAGAGACTGGCTAAGGCAGAAATTCATTTTTTTCCTCTGCTACTTTCCTTTTCCTATTCCCTTTTGAATAGGAATATTCAAATATTCATTTTATACTATAAAATGAATAAATATTGTTTGACATGTGTGAGTTAAGAAGTCTAGACATTATACATTTCTAACAATTTCTAGAGAAAAATTAGTTTCAAGTTGTGAACAATTTGAAATGGAACTCACTGTATATGCAAAGTTGAGGTAGAACCAAATCGTGCAATGCTCTATTTGATAAATAAATAAATATGCAGCATGAAAGACACTCAACCAGAATCAATACATCTAAACAGGACCTACTGCCTCCAAAGAGCTCCTACAGAGACTAATCACTAACTTCAGTAAAGCTGCTATCATTCTAAACATTTCTGGACCTCTTTGTATATTACTTTTGTTTCAACCATAACAAAAGACCCATTAGCTAAAATGAGAGCTTAGTAACATTTTTAAAATAAGAATTTATATAACATATACATACAGCTAAAAGTTATTGATGATAAATGAAATGTTTTATCAAACTGACTAAAATAGTAATATTTATCAATCAAAAAGCTTTCAACTTTGCATTGTTACAAAAATAACCTGCATCAGAGGTATTAATTTATGGTACCTATGATCACTATAAAAATGTAAAAGAGCCTAGGTTTCTAATGGGATCCCAGTTATTTATTATTCATACCCAACGGGTGACTACAGTAACATCTCTAAATTTACCTCAGAAGGAAAGAGCAGAATCAACTCATGACCTTGAGAAATATATCCTTGCTTACTATTCATGAACCCAAACTACCTACACCTTTAAAAACAGTTCATACCATTTCACATTTTGACCAACTACACAACTGAATTTTACAAATAAATGAGAAGTTATAAGCAAAGGTCTCATTTTCATTTCCACAGTATGTTGAGTCACACCAGTTTTGATAATTCTGTGAACACTATTATAGTTTTAAGTGCCCTACATAAAAACTAATCATTATATATTTCTAATGCTGCCATAATCAACCACTCATGAGCAATACCTATTAAGACATTAGTATCTCAAGGATGCAATTGCAATTACAATGCTCCTAAGACCATGGATGTGCAACTCCTGGTTTTAATTAGTCTAATAATCCCTTTTAAAACTCAAAGATACACAGCAGAATTAATTCTGAGAGTTTTTAACAACTTTAGTCAACAAGCTATTCAAGGAAGATATGCCTGGTTGCCAAAATAAATGTCTAAATAAACAGATCAAAGCAGCACTAGATTAAATGTCAATAATAATTATACAAAGTGCACTTCCGTAACAAGCTATTTAACAAATAAGATATCCTATTCCCCTTTGGAATATCTAGCCAAAAATGCTTAAAATTAATTTGACCAGCATGTTTAAAATATATTCTATGTAAGTAACTTGACTGCACCATAGAATCAATTGGTAAACATGTACACAATTCACAAGGTCTTAACCACTCGCACATTACAAGTGGTTATATTTTAATTTTCCTCCTCTTCTTTGCATCCAATTGATTTAAGAGGGAAATACCATCAGGATGCAAGGAAAAGGAAGCTTAGAATAGTGGTGAAAAGCTGAGTAACTCCTTGTTGGAAGAGTCAGAAAGTCTGAAATAACATAAATAACTTTGACATAATCAAATTAGAAGTCCTGCTGAAAATACTTAAGAGACCAAATGACATTAAATGACAGCCTGATGAATTAATTTAGCCTTTAGTTAAACTAATCTAGACAGGAAGCAGAATATATCAATGAAATTATTTAACTGAATTAGAAAATGGAAAAAATGAAAATACTGAGTAATGATAGAATAAGCTTTGCAGAAAAGATGAATGGAATGCAAAGGCAGCCATTTGAAGAAATAATTTCTAATAGTAATTTTACCTTGCCATAGTCTAAATAAAATTCACTACCGTATTATTGCAATTGAATTAATTTTTTTACATATAAGGAAGAGATAAATCTTTAAAAGTATATACTTATAATCTATGTTAAATGACATTTCATTTTTTAATATAAGGTTATATATACTCATTGGAACTGCAAATTAAAATATCCTTAAAAGTGAGAACAGAGGTGCATACAGAAGTGATTTTATAACACTACCTTTTTTTCTTCTTCTTTTCTTTTCTTTTCAGCTTCTCTAAGTCTTTCTTAGCTAGGTCTATAATCTCAATGGTCTCTTTATCTGAGGATACTATAGTAGGAGAGAAAGCTGATGATCCGCTGAAATATGGTGATCTTGATGTGGCTCTTGTCAAGTTTTTTCGAAGATTCTCATTCACTGCTTCACTTTCTAATAATTTTGCCCTAGTGAATAAAAATATATTTCAGTTGTAAACACTTGGTTACTGTGGTACATAATACATAACATAAAATTCACATCCCTGTCTCTTAAGTATACAGTTCTACAGCACAAAGTACACCCATGCTGTTGTCCAACCACTGCTACCATCTACCTTCAGAACGTTTCCATCTTCTCCAGCTGAAGCTCTGTCCCCATCTTATAAAATACGCTATAACTTCTCATTCCCCTCTCCTCCCAGGCCCCACCAACTACTAGTCTACCTTTTATCTTTGCAAACTGGACACTCTGGGAATAAATGGAGAACACATTAAATGAGTTGTTTTGCAAGCTAAAACATTTCCCAAAATGTATTTCAACACTGCGACAAGGTACAGCTTTTTTAACAAACCTGTTCACAAACATTAGTGTTTGAGATATTTTTAAACATTTCCTGATTAAATAGTTATAAATTTGAAGTAACATTCTGTGCTCAAAAGTGCCAGTGATAATTAGATTACTTGCATTCTGGCCAACAGACACTCGTTTTTCTGGCTTTGTAAACCCATCATTTAAACTTAAAGTGCACAAGCAGCATGGTTCCCTTCCTTCCATTTCCTGTTCATCATGATATAATAACATTTCCAAATAGTTAGTCAAACATACTCCTAACTGGCTGAAAGATATCTGGTTCCTGAATATGGTAAGGGAAAAGACAAAATCACCAAGGAAACCTGAGTCTGATAATTGAAAATATTCTTTTGTTTGCTCAAGTGGTCCTCACAATGACAGGAGAAAAATGCATGTGCTGTTAGTAAAATGCAAAAACACTGAATGATGAGATCCTAAAAAGAGCCTTAATTCTTGAGATTACAAGGGATTCAGAGACTCCTCTAGGCCAGTTCCTTAAGTTCATTTAATTTGAACCATCATGAACATGATTATCTACCTCAATATAATACATTTCCCAGGTCAATTTGGCGTGAGGGTGACTGCATGCATGCCAAGTCGCTTTGGTCATGTCCAACTCTGTGCGACCCTATGGACTGCAGCCCATCAGGCTTCTCTGTCCAGGGGATTCTTCAGGCGAGAATATTGGAATGGGTGCCATGCCCTTCTCCTGGGGATCTTTCCAATCCAGGGTAGAACCTACATCTCTTACATCTCCTGCATTGCCAGGCAGGTTCTTTACCACTAGCCACCTGGGAAGGCCAAGGGTGATTGAGGCAGAGCTAGAAGGAGAAAATGCTACCTACTAGTACTACCTATCTGGAGAAGGCAAAGGCACCCCACTCCAGTGTTCTTGCCTGGAAAATCCCATGGACGGAGGAGCCTGGTGGGCTGCAGTTCACGGGGTCGCACAGAGTCGGACACGACTGAAGGGACTTGGCAGCAGCAGCAGCAGTACGACCTATTCCTACTAGCATGCACTCACCTCTGTCTCAAAACTATATTACTATGTACTTTTGCATAAATTCAAATGTTTCAGAGGAAGATACTAGATTATTTGCAGCTACTGAGCTCTAGAAGACACAGTCAGCTCTGTGTTTTTTCACTGTCTACCAAAATTATTCCTGACACTGTTGAAATCAGCTAGACAGAATATACACAAATCAGTGAATATATTTTATGTGTCCTATACAGTCTTTGATGAAATTGTTTTACTTTATATCCAGCGTCACAACAGCTACAATGTTTTAAAAATGTTAAATAGCTTAAAATTTAAATGTTTAAATGCTTAAAATTGTTTAAAATTTAAATGTTTAAAATTGTTAAATGTACACACTTCTAAGTTAAATGATTTCAAAATCAATTTAAAGAAAATTATGGATATAATGCAGTTATTTTTTAATAAGAAGTCAACCTAAGTATAAAAACTCAGCTTAACGATAAAAACTCAAAGTCAAAATTTACACTTTTTTGGTGTTTGCCCAACCTCAGCTGGTCTGCCCGAGACCACCTGAGCGCCAACTCTAGTCCCCGGTGTGGCCCCATTTCCGCTCCAACAAGATGAAAGAAACTATCATGAACCAAGAGAAACTCGCCAAAATGCAGGCACAAGTGCGCATTGGTGGGAAAAGAACTGCTTGCAGAAAGAAGAAGGTGGTTCATAGAACAGCCACAGCAGATGACAAAAAACTTCAGTTCTCTTTAAAAAAGTTAGGGGCAAACAATATCTCTGGTATTGAAGAGGTGAATATGTTCACAAATCAAGGAACAGTGATCCACTTTAACAACCCTAAAGTTCAGGCATCTCTGGCAGCAAACACTTTCACCATTACAGGCCACGCTGAGACAAAGCAACTGACAGAAATGCTCCCCAGCATCTTAAACCAACTTGGTGCCGACAGTCTGAGCAGTTTAAGGAGACTGGCTGAAGCTCTGCCCAAACAATCAGTGGATGGGAAAGCACCACTTGCCACTGGAGAGGAGGATGATGATGAAGTTCCAGATCTTGTGGAGAATTTTGATGAGGCTTCCAAGAATGAAGCAAACTGAATTGAGTTAACTTCTGAAGAAGACAAATCTTGAAGAAGTTACTGGGAGCTGCTATTTTATATTATGACTGTTTTTTAAAATTTTGTTTATGGATCTGATAAAATCTAGATCTCTAATATTTTTAAGCCTAAGTCCCTGGACACTGCAGCTCTTTTCAGTTTTTGCTTATATACAATTCATTCTTTGCAGCTAATGAAGCTGAAGAAGCCTAAGAATAAAGTTTTAGACAAAGATAAGAAAAAAAAATTTACACTTTTTCATATTTTCAGTATCTAGCTAGAGCCTGAACACATAATAATGAATGCTAAGAATGATTGAAAATACAATTAGGTATCAATAATAACAATGAAATTGTCATTTCATTGACAAATGGAAATACAAATTAGGTTTTTTGGTTCATTTATATAATAATCAGATAATCTGTGTTTATTAGTACCAGATTTTAACAGTTTGCATTTCGTAAGGGCATATTTTTAATGCTTCAGTCCTGGTGCTAATAAAGGCTGAAACCCTTAGGGCTCACCTCCAGTTCCACAAACCCCCACACCACACTCCTGCTTTCTGTGAGGGCTGTAGAGATAACCTTTCTCTTTGCAATTTCTTCTCCTTCCACTCACCCACCCACACATTTGTTGTTGCTGTCAGCATTTCATTAAATTGAAGACCAATCAGTGAGGCATAAGGAGAGGTACACAGGAAAACTGATGGTTCCCTCTCAGCTTTTTCACTCACTGCACCCTAAAAGATGATGCTGTTAAAGCTTCTACTCATTCTTCCATAAAAGAGATGAAAATATACACGTCTCTAGCATAGTTATGAGGATGATATACAATGAAATTAAAATTTATCTAGGAATATTTTAACAAATAGTGACTATTATTAAGAAGTTGGAATGGCTGCCATCCAAAAGTCTACAAGCAATAAATGCTGGAGAGGATGTGGAGAAAAGGGAACCCTCTTATACTGTTGGTGGGATTGCAAACTAGTACAGCCACTATGGAGAACAGTGTGGAGGTTCCTTAAAAAACTGGAAATATACCTGCCATATGACCCAGCAATCCCACTGCTGGGCATATACACTGAGGAAACCAGAATTGAAAGAGCCACGTGTACCCCAATGTTCATCGCTGCTTTGTTTACAATAGCCAGGACATGGAAGCAACCTAGATGCCCATCAACTGACGAATGGATAAGAAAGCTGTGGTACATATACACAATGGAATATTACTCAGCATTAAAAAAAAATTCATTTGAAGCAGTTCTACTCAGATGGACGAAACTGGAGCCCATTATCCAGAGTGAAGTAAGCCAGAAGGAAAAACAATACAGTATACTAACGCATATATATGGAATTTAGAAAGATGGTAACGAGAACCCAGCATGCGAGACAGCAAAAGGAACGCAGATGTATAGAACAGACTCGTGGACTCTGTGGATGAGGGTAAGGGTGGGATGATATGGGAGAATGGCATTGAAACATGTTAATTATCATATGTCTAATCAATAGCCGGCCCAGGATTGATGCTTGGGACTGGTACAACGAGATTTCCCGGGGGGAGGGGGGGGTTCTGGAGGGGGAGCATATGTAAACCCATGGTGATATCATGTCATTGTTTGGCAAAATTAATAAAAATAAAAAAAAAGAAGTTGGAAAAAATATAATTATCTCATTGTAGGTGTTTACTTAAATCAATTACAACCATGAGATAGTACTCATTGAGCCTTGAAAAACTCATATTAGAAAAAGTATTTAATAGCATTTTAAAATGCTCCTAATATCTTATCATATTTCAAAGAATAGATAGCAAAGCAATATATACAATGTGATAAAAATTTTATAAGAGTATGCACTAAAAAAAAAATACTTTTTGTGATATATAAAAATGTTAACATCAGTTCTTAGAATGATGACTCTGGATGATTTTAACCTTTTCAATACTTTCCTATGTTTTCAGAAATTTCTACAAAAACTTTAAACCTCAGAAAACTAGGATTAATTAGTGACTATTATCATTTCACAATAAATAATGTGATGTATAACTTTATTAAAAGGTAACTAGTTATTATTTTACAATTAAAATGATAAGACTTAAAACATAAACATACCCATGCAGGGCAATGCATTGACATAATTTGTATTAAGTAGCTGTGAATGAATGCCTTCCTAAGAGAAATTATTGATTAAAATATGGGTTAGAGTAGAATTTTGTAGATAAAAACACAATGTGAGAACTTATAACTAAATAATAATGACATGTTTATATAGACCTTTATAGCATTTTTCAATTTAAGATTTTATACATCCTGTCCTTTTATTGGAGCCCCGTAATAATTCTTTCCTCTTCATGAATCACAGTTTGTCATGGCAAAGGGGCTTGTGTAACTCAATGAAGCAATGAGCCATGCTGTACAGGACCACCCAAGAGGTATGGCTCATAGTTCATGGCTCAATGTGGTCAACTGGAGAAGAATGACGAGTGGTGGTTTAGTCACTAAGTCATGTCTGACCTTTTTGGACCCCATCAACTTTAGCTCACCAGGCTCCTCTGTCCATTGGATTTTCCAGTCAAGAATACTGAAGTGGATTGCCATTTCCCTCTCCAAGGAGTCTTCTCCACCCAGGGATCAAACCTGGGTCTCTCCACTGCAGGGAGATTCTCTACCAACTGAGCCACCAGAGAATGGCAGACCACTCCAGTATTCTTGCCACAGGAACCCCACAAACAGTGTGATAAGGCAAAAAAATATCACACTGGAAGATGAGCCCCCCAGGTCAGAAGTTGTCCAGTGAGCTCCTGGGGAAGAGCAGAGGGCCATTACTAGTAGCTCCAGAAAGAATGAAGAGGCAGGGCCAAAGTAGAAACGATGCACAGTTGTGAATGTGTCTGGTGGTGAAAGTAAAGTCCAATGCTATAAAGGATAATATTGCCATGGAACCAGGAATGTTAGGTCTATGAATTAAGGTAAATTGGATGTGGTCAAGCAGGAGATGGGAAAAGTGAACATCAATATCTTAGGAATCAGTGAACTAATATGGATGGGAATGGATGAATTTAAATCTGACGACTATTATCTTTATACCGTGGGCAGGAATTCCTCAGAAGAAACAGAGCACCCCTTATAGTCAACATAAGCATCTGAAATGCAGTACTTGGGTACAGTTTCAAAAATGACAGAATGATTTTGGTTTATTTCCAAGGAAAATCATTCAAAATCACAATAATCCAAGTCTATGCTCCAACCACTGATGCTGAAGAAGCAGTAATTGAATGGTTCTACAAAGACCTATAAGACCTTCTATAACTAAAGCAAAAAAGAGATGTCCTTTTCATCAAAGAGATGAATGCAAATATAAGAAGTCAAGAGATACCTGAAGTAACAGGCAAGTTTGGCCTTGGATTATAAAATAAATCAAGGCAAAGGCTAACAGAGTTTTGTTAAGATAACATGCTAGTCATAGTAAACATCCTCTTCCAACAACACAAGAGACAACTCTACACATGGACATCACCAAATGGTCAATACTGAAATCAGACTGATTATATTCTTTGCAGCCTAAGATGGAAAAGCTCTATATAGTCAGCAAACACAAGGCCTGGAGCTGACTGTGGCTCAGATCATCAGCTCCTTATTGCCAAATTCAGGCTTAAATTGAAGAAAGTAGGCAAAATCACTAGGCCATTCAGGTGTGACCTAAACCAAATCCCTTCTGATTACACAGTGGAAGTGATAAATCACTAGATCTGGCAGACTGAGTGCCTGAACTCAGTTCATAGTACAGTAAAGGAGGCAGTAACCAAAACCATCCCAAAGAAAATAAAGTGGTGTCTGAGTAGCTGAGGAAAGAAGAGAAGCAAAAAGCAAGAGAGAAAGGGAAAGATATACCCAGCTGAAAGCAGAGTTCTAGCATAGCAAGGAGAGGTAAGAATGCCATCTTAACTAAACAGTGTAAAGGAGTAGAGGAAGACAATAGAATGAGCAAGACTAGATATATCTTCAAGAAAATGGGAGATAACAAGGGAACATTTCACACAAAGATGTGTAAAATAAAGGATAAAAGTGGCAAGGACCTAACAGAACAGAAGAGATTAAAAAGAGGTGGCAAGAATACACAGAAGAACTATACAAAGTGCCTGGCTGGCTGAATCCCAAACTGGAATCAAGATTGCAAGGAGAAATATCAATAAACTCAGATATGCAGATGATACCACTCTAATGGAAAAAAGGGAAGAGGAACTAAAGAGCCTCTTTATGAAAGTGAAAGAGGAGAGTGAAAAAGTTGGCTTAAAACTCAACATTCAAAAAACTAAGATAATGGCATCTGGTTCCATCACTTCACGGCAAATAGAAGAGGAAAAAGTGGAAGCAGTGACAGATTTTATTATCTTGGGCTCCAGAGTCACTGCGGGTGGTGACTGCAACCATGAAATTAAAAGATGCTTGCTTCTTGGAAGAAAAGTTATGACAAACCTTGACAGCATATTGAAAAACAAAGACATCACTTTGCCAACGAAGTTGCAAAATTCCGTATTGTCAGTGCTATAGTCTGTCCAGTAGTCATGTATGGATGTGAGAGTTGGACCATAAAGAGGGCTGAGAGTTGAAGAAGTGATGCCTTTGAATTGTGGTGCTGGAGAAGACCCTTGAGCATCCCTTGGACTGCAAGGAGGTCAGAACAGTCAATCCCAAAGGAAAGCAACCTTGATTATTCACTGGGACTGCTGCTGAAGTTGAAGCTCCAATACTTTGGCCACTTGATTCAAAGAGCCAACTCACTGGAAAAGACCCTGATACTGGGAAAGACTGAAGGTAAAGGAGAAGGGGGCAACAGAACATGGAATGGCTAGATAGTATCACTGACTCAAAGGACACGAATCTGAGCAAACTCTGGGAGATACTGAAGGACAGGGAAGCCTGGCGAGCTGTAGTCGATGGAGTTGAAAAGAATTGAAAATGACCTAGTGACTGAACAACAATAACAACAAAAATTCTTTGACATTAGTGGGCAATATCTCTTTTTTACAGATGAACACTAAAGGTCAAAGATGTTAGGCAATTTGTCCAAGTTCATATACTTAATAAACAGAAGCTTAAAATTTTCAATCCGGGTAACTCAATTTAAATTCAAAGCTTATTTAAGTTTATTCCATATGTAAATTACATTTACATGACAAATTACAGTACTGAGATTGTAGAAGAATACTCCTTATGAGTGGGACAAACTGAATTAAAGAGCCATCAAATATAAGTTGAGAAAGTGGAATAAACTCTTAAACCATATCACAAAAGATTTGATCACCAACAGAACTCAAGGCCAAAGAGTCATCATTGTTCTCTAGATGACTTAGGGAATAGTCTTAACTCAAAAACTTAAAGAAAAAAAAAAGATGTAAGATGCTTCTGTTAGCTACTAGAAGGAACAGAAATGATTTAGTCAGTTTTCTAGGAAATAGTGACACTAGTTAAGCCATTCATCAAATAGTGAGATCAAGCTTAGATCCAGTCTTAGAATAGCGGGATGGAAGAGAGGAAATGTAGCCCAAGAACCAGAGTATGGATCAGCCTTAACAACTAACCAATGACAAGAAAATTTAAAAAAGATAAAAAGAAGTAAATAGGAGCAGAAAAAGAATATTTAGGAACTAAAAGAGATTACTTTTGTCAGAAGGAATGGTAAAGATGGACTCTAAAGTGTCAGGAAGGACTAGGGACTGGTCAGAGAACAAGTTTTTGGCAGTGGGAAGGAAAGATCATTGCCAATACAAGGTGGAAATTACAAGCCCAGGTTGGGTTGTTGACCAGAATTATAACCTAAGGCCCCAAAGTGCTCCATCAAAAAGGTAAAGTTTGGAAATATACAAACAGAATAAATTCAAACTCAACATTCAAAAAACTAAGATAATGGCATTTAGTCCCATCACTTCATGGCAAATGGATGGGGATAAAATGGAAACAGTGACAGACTTTATTTTCTTGGGCTCCAAAATCACTGTAGACAGTGCCTGCAGACATGAAATTAAAAGATGCTTGCTGCCTGGAAGAAAAACTATGACAAACTGAGGCAGTGTTATTAAAATTTAGCAGAGACATGACTTTGCTGACAAAGGTCCACATAATCAATGTTACGATTTTTCAAGTAGTCATGTATCAATGTGAGGGTCTGACCAAAAAGAAGGCTGAGCACCAAAGAACTGATGCTTTCCAACTGTGGTGCTGGAGAAGACTCTTTAGAGTCCCTTGGACAGCAAGGAGATCAAACCAGTCAATCCTAAAGGAAATCAACACTGAATATTCATTGGAAGGACTGATGCTGAAGCTCCAATACTTTGGCCAACTGATGTGAAGTCAACAAACTGCAAAGGACCCTGATGTTTAGAAGACTTAGGGCAAAAGAAGATGGCGACAGAGTGGATATGAGTTTAAGCAAACTCCAACAGATAGTGAAGAATGGGGAAGCCTTGTATGCTCCAGTCCACAGGGTCACAAAGAGTCAGACATAACTGTGTGAACAACAACAATTTGAGTATCTTTATTGCTACATCAGATGTTTTCTCATCAGTTTTTAATTTTTGAAGCATTTAAGGGATCTGGTGTGCCTTATGGAGGCAGAAACAGTAGATGAACTACTCATTTCTGTTTAAATATCTCTAAAATAGCCACAGGAAGAGAAAGGGAAAGAGAACACAGACACAAGATAGAGAATTGTTAGGGTAGCTGTGAAAGATGATCTTTCACTTGGTTATTTTCTGCATATAGATAGCAGAAGTGAGTTCTGAGTTATTTAGATGCTCCTGACGGAGCTGACTGTAGTTTTATTTCAAGAGGAAGCAGCTCAGCCAACAGGGCAAATCATGGAACCTGAAAATATTACAGAAATAATTAGTGTTGTTGATGATCTTTCTGACCTTTATTCTCACAATCTGTGCTCAGTGGTCCCCTCCACATTCCCACAACAGGTGTGGGTGTTCCATTTACCAATTCTGGTCATCCCATTTACTACATGTGACTACTTTTATAAGTTGACCCATCCAGGCTGTGAACTCCTTGTTTATGTCATACTTGTTCAATCCATGGTATGATGCTCAGCCTACAGTGAGTATTTGCTGTATGTGTGTGAAATGTGAGTGATGAATGAGCTTATATATACCAGGGGCAGGCAAATTATAGGCATGCAATAATTTAGTCATAAAAGACAGCTGGGGAAGTATAAAGGAACAGGAGTAATGGAAGATTTTAAAAATTAGGGATGACATTGAAATTGAGTATTCCCAAATGGAGGGTGAGGAGCACAAGGAGGCAACTCCATTGACATCAATTATGCCTATCTTTATATAAAGTTTGGTAAGTTTCCAATTAAGAGTATAACAACTAGAGTAGTAGAAGAACACAGGAAGGTAATGTGAGAAGAAGAAAGTAGTTTGTGACATTATGTTCCCCCATAGGCAAATACCTATTCCCCTAAAGTTAACCTGACCAAAGAGCTGAAATATCACTGTGAATAGTTACAACCCTATGGACTGTAGCCAGCCAGGCTCCTCTGTCCATGGGATTCCCCAGGCAAGAATACTGGAGTGGGTTGCCATGCCCTCCTCCAAAGGATCTTCCCGATCCAGGGATCAAAACCACATCTCACATCTCCTGCAGTGGCAGGCGGGTTATTACTAGCACCACTTGGGAAGCCCTATACAAAATAAGCCCAACAAATAAATAGTAGCAACACTACTTCACTGTAAAACCCAAATATGTGCATTATATATTGCAGAATATAAACTATACCTGAGATCTTCAATTTCTTTAATATAGTTATGAATCATATTACTAATCTCCTCATTCCCTTCACCTGCAAGAAAAAATAAGGAAAGGGGAAAGAATAAACTGGGAGACTGACACTGACATATATACATACACTGCTATATTTAAAAATAGATAATAAGAACCTACTGTATAGCACAAGGAACTCTACTCAGTTCTCTGTAATGACCTACATAGGAAAAAATCTAAAAATGAGCAAATACATATATGTGTGTAATATTCACTTTGCTGTACAGCAGAAACTAACACAACATTGTAAATCAACTATATGCTCCAATAAAAGTTAATGAAAAAAGAATTTCCTTTAAAATTCAACAGAAAAGAGTAAGAGAAAAACAAGGTTATAGAAACAAACAATAATGCTCTGAAATATAATTTAGACAGCAAATTTCCTGCCCTTAATCCCATGAGCAGAAAGATAATATGATGAAACAAAGACATTTCATTTCTATAAGAATGTATTATTTACAAATTAAACATTAACTTAAAATCACAGAAACTGACATTTTTACTTCAACTATTCCATGAAATTAAAAAACATGAAGAATATTTCCTGCCCTCCAAAAGTAATCCCTCATCATTCCACAGCCTACACACACACCTGCTCTGACAAGAACTTGGTTGGCCTGATCACTAACAAGCTGTGTGATTCTGGTCCTCAGTGCATCAACCGTCTCTTGCATGGCTTTAATTCTTACACGCAGGTTGTTATTTTCAGTCTGTAGCATAGCATTCTCGTGAAACATGTCATTGATGCTTTCCACACCCTCTTCATCAATTATTCTTTTGCCCTAGAAAAGAAAAGTTATTTCCTTGTTGGTTGAGATGTTCTAACAACTACACAAGAGTTTTGTTAAAGGATACTGCAGGACTGTGCAATTCTACGACCCAGAGCCCTTTTGCCTTAACAGCCTCAAGGCAAAAAGTTCCTTTTCCCTCTACTACATCACTTCATTGAGCATTTCTCACTAAAGAATCTGATTGAGAAAGTAGTCTTTTGAAACAAGAGGCTGATC
Organism: Antilocapra americana; assembly: GCA_007570785.1. Classification (NCBI taxonomy): domain Eukaryota; kingdom Metazoa; phylum Chordata; class Mammalia; order Artiodactyla; family Antilocapridae; genus Antilocapra; species Antilocapra americana. The sequence goes on from ML663563.1 coordinate 13,236,633, forward strand.
AAGTTGTTAGACTGAACATTATTAAAGGTTAAATGTTGTTGATGAACATTAACATTATTAATGTTAGACTGAACATTCTACCCACAAAGAAAACTATAGAATTCTACCCCTAAAGGAAAGATGCCACCATTATGACAAGAGACTCCAGAGACATATGTGAAAGCCACCACAAAAAGGTATCACTGTGTACACAAAATGCAAAATCAAAATCATTAACTTACTGTTTTATACTCCATAAGTTCCATCTGAAGTCGTGTGATCTCACTACGGAGTGCGTTGATCTGCTGACTAGCTCTGTCCTGATTGACCATCACTTTGTTCTTGATATTTCTAGCTCGATTGGCATATTTCAGGGTATTTAAAGTTTCCATAAAATCTCTGTCTGAAGGGCTGACACATGCTATCATGATTGTTTGGCTGAAAGTTACAAAAAAACAATTAGGTTTACAGATAAAAGCAAATAAAATGCCGAAATAATCATTTTAAACACTGGTCTTTTGAATAATATCTACTCTTCAAGATACCAAAAGATTGATATTACCAAACATAGAAATAAAAGCAATTTTTAAAGCCTCAATGCTACCTTAAGGAAAAAGACTTTTTTATATTGTCCCTTTTTGACACCTAATATCTTGAGAAAGCAAAAGTGCATACATTTATTTCTCATCTCTCTACAAAAAATTTTTGAAGCAATATACACAGAATAATTCTAAAATTTAATCTACCTATGAAATGTTGAAATTTAAAACCCATTGCTTTCATTATCTGCTTAATATTTCAAGATTTCTTTTTTTAATCACGTGCATCCTGATCTTTTTCTTAGCAAAATATTTCACACAAAATTCTATCATCTGCTGAAGAAAAGTACTTAGTATACCCATATGTTTCACAATATGAAATATTTGTGATTGAGTGGTCAAAGTTCCAGAATTTCTGGTTAGATTACACAGGAAAAATGTGAAACATTATTTTACAGTCATGATGAATTGCTTTATCAACCAAAGAGTAGTATAATAAAATCCTTATTATGCCTAAGAAATTTCTGTCAATGAAACAGAAGTGGAAATTCTAATAGGCACTTATATACTAACAACTAAGGATGTAGTTCACCCAGGCTGGTCTGCAATTTATACCTATCAGTTCCAATCTCTGGCCTCCTACCCTCCTGTTCCATTGCTACCTTCTCCCAAAAATGTCAACAAAGCATTCATAGTACCCCTTTTATTTTTTTTCAAGCTCTATTTTTACTCATTTTAGAGAATATGTAGTAATGTCTCATTGTGTTTTTTCCTAATTTGTAAAACTGCTTACACAATTTTTAAAGGTTATTTTCCATCTACAGTTACTATATCCTTGAGCCTATCTTAGACTCAACAGTTTGTACCTCCCACTCTCCCATCTTTATACTGCCTCTTCCTACACACAACTGGTAACCACTAGTTTGTTCTCTGTAACTGTATGTATGTTTCTTTTTTGTTATCTTCACCAATTTGTTGTAGTTTTCAGATTCCACATAGAAGTGATATCATACACTATTTATCTCTTATTTCACTTAGCAGAATGCCCTTCACAGTTACCCTTTTAAAAAGGGTCCCATTCCATTGTCTTTGTTCCTCTGTGAACTCTTGCTCATCCTTACCCTTAGTTTCACTATTATTCAAGATTGAACTTAGAGATCTTCTAGCCTAAGAATCCAACCCTGAGCTTGGCTATACTTTTTCTCTCTTCTTCCTCATACCCTCTGCATACCTATTCTTGATGAATAATGATTATGATTATATTAAAATTTTATAGATCCAAAGTCTTAGATGCTAAACTCCAAGAGGAAAAGGATCATCAAATATTTTTTATTCATCAGATTACTTCATACAACAAGATATTTGGAACATATTCAGTTGTGTCTGACTCCTTGAGACCCCATAGACTACAGGACGCCAGGCCTCCCTGTCCATCACCAACTCCCAGAGCTTACTCAAACTCATGTCCATCAAGTCAGTGACGCCATCCAGCCATCTCATCCTCTGTCGTCCCCTCTCTTCCCACCTTCAATGTTTTCCAGCATCGAGGTCTTTTCAAATGAGTCAGTTCTTTGCATCACGTGGCCAAAGCATTGGAGTTTCAGCTTCAGCATCAGTCCTTCCAATGAATATTCAGGACTGATTTCCTTGAGGAATGACTGGTTTGATCTCTTTGCAGTCGAAGGAACTCTCAAGAGTCTTCTCCAACACCATAGTTCAAAAGAATCAATTCTCTCGTGCTCAGCTTTCTTTATAGGCCAACTCTCACATTCATACATGACTACTGGAAAAACCATAGCTTTTACTAGACTAGGACCTTGGTTGGCAAAATAATGTCTCAGCTTTTTAATATGCCATCTAGGTTGGTCATAGCTTTTCTTTCAAGGAGCAAGTGTCTTAATTTCATGGCTGCAGTTGCCATCTGCAATGATTTTAGAGCCCCCCAAAAATAGTCTGTCACTGTTTCCATTGTTTCTCCATGTATTTGCCCATCTATTTGGAACATATTAGGTCCCTAATAATTGTTCATATATCATGTGTATACTTATTTATTTGAAGTGAGAAGTTAAGATAATTCATGCACCTCTGTTGATGAAGAAGATAAGGTAATCCAATGAGAGTGATGATTATGGATACTAATTAGAGGTCAGTACTACTCAAGTCTCCAGTCCAGTACCAGTCTGGGAAATTCATGACAAGTATAGAAATTGAGAGTAAGCATTTTAGAAACTTTTACAACATTTGAACCTTCTGTAATCAATGAACTCATTTTATTGAATAGGGTATACAGCAGTTGAAGTGTTTTCAAACTCACATAATGGGATAAGCTGAATACGGTCATGTACAATATCAACTCACCACAACTGGGAAGTGGGAAAATTAGAGAACTCTACTTTACAAAAAGTATTGGGTTCAAGTGCTTAAGAATAGTGAAATTAGGAATGAGAGGAGCTAATGTTTGTCACATAGGATAAAGGTCACATATTAAATAAAACCCAAAATGCACAAAATTTTTTATGAAAAATATCTTTTAAATGAAAGTGGTTTATTTTTATATAAACTCATAACTGTCTTAAAGGAAGTCATTTAACTTAAATATATTGGGTTGGCCAGAAAGTTCCTTTGGTTTTTAACTAAAAATTAAAACACACATTTTCATTTTCACCAGGAACTTTATTGAATGACACATTCACCATTTTGTTCCACTACCTTCTGCTACTTTTCATGCAACTTCATAATTCCACATTCCCAAAACTTTTAATCTTCTTGAGCCAAGAACTGTTCCAGGTGCTTTGTATAGTCCTTCTAGGGAACTGAAATTTTCTGCGTTAAAAGAATTTTGTAAAGATTGAAATAAATGGAAATCTGAAGATGCAATGTACGGTGAATACAGTGGATGAATCAGAACTTCCTAGACAAGCAATAATAGTTTTTGCCTGGTCATCATAGAAACATATGGTCTTGCATTATCCTGGTGGAAGACAATGCATTTTCTGTTGTCTAATTCCAGATGCTTTTCTTTGAGTGCTGCTTTCAGTTAGGAGCAGTATGTGTTGGTATTGATCACTTGGTCTTCCAGAGGAGCTCAAAAACAGGACTTCCTCCCAATCCCACTATATACACAGGATCACCTTCTTTGAATGAAGACTGGCCTTTGGCGTATTTGGTGGTGGTTCATTTCACTTGCCTCATGGTCTCTTCCATTTCACATCATTTTACAGTATCCACTTTTCATTGCCCATTACAATTTGTTTTAAAAACAATGTTTTGATTATGTTTAAGTAGAGAATTGCATGCAGAAATGTGGTTAAGAAGGTTTTTTCACATAATTTATGTGGAACCCAAACATCAACGCAATTAACATAACCAAGATGGTACAAGTAATTTTTAGTGCTCAATTTTGATATTTTGTGTGTGTCAGCTATATGCTGCATGGTATAACATGGATCTTTCTCAATTAATACTTTGATTTGACCACTATCGACTTCAACTAGTCTCCTTGACCACAGAGCATCATCCTGAGAGAAATCTCCAGCACAAAACTTATCAAATCTCTTTTGACACATTCAATCAGTCTCAGTACCTTTTCCATACACTGCACAAATTGTTTTTTGCATTTCAGGTGCATTTTTACCTTTCTTGAAATAATAAAGTATAATATGCCAATAATGTTGCTTTTTTCCTTCCATCTTCAATATTAAAATGACTACACAAAAATTCACCAACTTTGATAAGTTTTTTTAATGCATGCTAATATGACAGCTATCATGATACAGTCTAACAAAATTATTTTTGAATGAAGTAAAGACAACCAAGCACTACTAGAGCCATCTTATGGAAAAATTAACAAACCTTTTGGCGACCCTGTATTAGGAAGTTCCCTGGTGGTCTAATGGTTAGGATTCAGTGCTTTCACTGATGTGGCCCAGGTTCAATCCTTTGTCAGGGAACTGAGATCCCATAAGCCATGCAGTATGGCATAAATAAATAGTTATTTATCTTATATGTTATTATATCATATTATATTATTCGTCAGGGAGGAAATATATCACAATATTAACAATAGTTACCTACAGGTAGTAGAAATACAATTAATTTTTATTCATATTTTATATTTTTCAGAGTTTTTGCTATAAACTTTTTTAAGTACTAAACATTATAAACATATAAAAGCAAGGTTGGTTTTTTTAAAAAATCACCAAATTGTTCATATAAATATATGCAACTTGTTTCCACAAGTTATCTTTGCTCTAATTTTTCTTTATGAGTAATTTGTACAAACATCACAAAATGAAGGCATTTTGTTGTCTAATGCTTATATGAAGTACAATGCTTTTGAAAGAGAAGACTAATCTCACAAATTTAAGGGGTGACTGAAAATGGGACGGGGCTTCCCTGGTGGTGAGATGGTAAAGAATCTGCCTGCAATTCAGGAGACCTGGATTCAATCTCCTAGAGAAGGGAACAGCTACACACTCCAGTATTCTTGCCTGGAGAATTCCACTAACAGAGGAGAATGGGATTAGAAGAAAGGAGTTACCACCCACAGTTGGCTCAGATGGTAAAGCGTCTGCCTATAGTGCAGGAGACCTGGGTTC
>ML663563.1:13241758-13265330 GCA_007570785.1 Antilocapra americana
GAACCCAGGTCTCCTGCACTATAGGCAGACGCTTTACCATCTGAGCCAACTGTGGGTGGTAACTCCTTTCTTCTAATCCCATTCTCCTCTGTTAGTGGAATTCTCCAGGCAAGAATACTGGAGTGTGTAGCTGTTCCCTTCTCTAGGAGATTGAATCCAGGGGTTGAATCCAGGTCTCCTGAACAGCAAATATTGGGCAATGACCAAAAAAAGGACCATATGCTTGGATCCCCTGCTCTAGGAAGAAAGGGAGAGAGGCAAAGCAGAAAACACCTGTCTTGATGCTGTCAGCATCACAGAAATTTACAGTGTCATTACTTTGAAGCAGGAACAGAGAACCATTTTTATAATGAAATAATAAGAAAAAAGATGTATTACATAAAAATTTGGTTCAAAATATTTTCTTTCAGATAATAGAAACTTTAGGCTAACTCCAAAATTCACCAACAATATTTCAAATTAATATTGAAATAGATTAAGTTGGTGAATTTCATTTGAATGAAATATAGAGTGTTTGCTGTTTATTAACTTTGCTGGAATCGCTGATATTCCTCCTCTTCTGTACTTTTATTTATGCCATACTGCATGGCTTATGGGATCTCAGTTCCCTGACAAAGGACTGAACCTGGGCCACATCAGTGAAAGCAATGAATCCTAACCATTAGACCACCAGGGAACTTCCTAATAAGGGGTCGCCAAAAGGTTTGTTAATTTTTCCATAAGATGGCTCTAGTAGTGCTTGGTTGTCTTTACTTCATTCAAAATAATTTTGTTAGACTGTATCATGATAGCTGTCATATTAGCATGCATTAAAAAAACTTATCAAAGTTGGTGAATTTTTATTGAATGAAATTCATTCAATATTTCAAATTAATATTTTTAAGGTTTTCTAAAAATGTAAAAAATGTTTAATTTTTAGGAGACTTGTAGAAAATTAATAATATTTAAATTATTTTTTAATTACATAGAAGATAGCATTTTTCAACAAAATTTTACTAAGCATCAAGTATGTGCCAAGCACTCAAAACTGAAACTCTGTATAGTAGAGAGAACGTATGCCGAGGATTTCATATGTCAAGTGACTGAATAAATTACTTAATCTCTCTGAATTTGAATTTTCTTATCTATAAAATAGGAATAACAATACCTACCTCAAGAGATGTTACAAGGAATCACGAAATGACATGCAAAAGCATTCATGCACTTGAGGCACTTAATAACTACTAGTTCCTCATTAATTTATTTTATAATAAACAATTCTTATAAATCACTTTTCAAACATTTTAAAAATAACGAACAACTGAAATCCAGGAATATAGAGGATAAACACTTCTGCATACCTATTGCCCCCAAGAGAATCCTGTAGTAGTCTTGTCAGCTTAGAATCTCTATAGGGAACATGAGTGGCCCTCTTGCTCTTGTCTCCCAATGCACTTATTACATTGCCAAGTGCCAACTAGAAGGTAGAAAGAGAGAGAGGAAAATGATAAAAATGTACTAATTATAACATTTTTAAATAATGAAATCTTATAGAAAATAATATGAAGACATGGCAGAATTGAGACCACTTCCATTTGGTTTTACTTTACGTTTGTATTTTGAAATTCGAAGTAAACTTGAAGCTTTTCATATAACTACTAAAAAACTGACATCAATCAAAATTTAGTGTTATATAAATATCCATAACTCACAAATACTAAAACATCTATGAAGGGATTTTCTTTAGAAATAGGAATGTTGTAAGATTGATGACTTCTAAACCATTTTTAGAATTATCAGAGCATCATCAAGTGTCTCTCACAAAACTGCCAATTCATGTTGCAAATTCTTCTCCTCAGCTCAATGAAGAAATAAATTGCTAGTTTAACAATTTCATGGAACTTTCTTGTACTATAGCTTCCCTATATGAAAACAAAATTTCTTTTAACCACAAAAATATATCAACATGGTATCTCTGAATAAAGTATTACTAAGTACAGCAGCACTTAGAAATTCAATGACTCTATGCACTAAGCATCCAATATTTAAGAAATTAAGTCAAATGGTAGAACTCTTCAGTCCCCCCTCCTGCTACCCGCTTCTACTTTTCCTAGTCACTGAACTAGCACCTACAACATAAGAATTTTCCTAAATGCTTGCCATACTCGCCTGTAACTATGTTTTTGTTAGAGCCAATGAATGCTGCAGAGAGTGCATTAGCATCACACTGTGTCTTAGTCCCCCTTTCCTAGAGTCTGCAATTTTAGCCACTGGTCACTCTAAACCTCTACCACACATCTAAACATGTTTCAATAGCCTGAACAAGAAAACTGAGCAATGGCTTTTGTCTTTTCCAAACAGCACAAATGTAAATACCATACCATGATTTTATATCTCAAGAAATTCAAAACAATACACAAAATCCAGGATCCTGCTCATTCACTCCTCTGACCACGATAGTCAACCATATTTTGGAAGCATTAGGATGCATGGTTGGGAAGACTGGCTCTCTCTCATCAGTCTCAGTTGATAATTCCCCCACATAAGGGTTATAATCATGTAACAGCAAATATTGGGCAATGACCAAAAAAAGGACCATATGCTTGGATCCCCTGCTCTAGGAAGAAAGGGAGAGAGGCAAAGCAGAAAACACCTGTCTTGATGCTGTCAGCATCACAGAAATTTACAGTGCCATTACTTTGAAGCAGGAACAGAGAACCATTTTTATAATGAAATAATAAGAAAAAAAGATGTATTACATAAAAATTTGGTTCAAAACATTTTCTTTCAGATAATAGAAACTTTAGGCTAATTCCAACACAAGATGTTTTCCAATCAATCAAAAACACCACTAGATGGCAGGGTATTAAAGTTAATTCCTTAAATGAGAAAAGTTATCATTTTGAAATAATCATTATTAAATAAAATGTTATTATAATTTCCAAAATAAAGTCTGTCATAAAAATGTTAGCATAAAACTACTTTAAAGGTCATCCCATTTAATATTTAATATTAAGAGTATATTTTTAAATTTGAGAAGAATTTTAAAATCATTTCTATTATATATATATACATATCTTATGCACACATCATAAAACTTAATCCAATTAATTTTTTACACTTGAAGAAAACTTACAATGTGAAAAGGAGAAAAAAGTTGACAGCCTGACATAAAAATTCAATGTATTACTCATAAGTCTCATAAGTTTATAGTAACTTTCATTTCTCAGCTCAGTGTATAAAGGATTTCCACATGGGTATTATATATTATAAAATGGAAAAGGATAATAAAATAACCCTGATATATTCCCAGCACAAAGTCTTAGTCTTACAAGCCCACAGTTGATGGAAATGCCTTCTTTTGCTCTCTCGCCTGTAGCTCCAGTACGCTTCAGTCTTTCTGAACCTGCCAGATCAACAAAATGGAACTTTGCAGTCAGAGTTTCAAATTCATTCATCTGTGATGATTCAGAAATCACTTTATTATCAGTTGCACTTTCCTGTAATTGAGGAAAATAATTGAAAATACCTTATTAATGTGACACTAAATATCTTTCAACCCTATCTTGCCTTCATTATTCATATAGCCAAGTATGGGCCTGTAGTCAAATAAATATAAGCACAAAAATGTCTGTTGCAACTAGAAGCTTAGACAAAGTTAGATCAAAGAAAGCTATCAACTGAGGCTTTGCTTATAGTGAAGAGAAATTTGTAGCATATAGTCCTCAAAAACAAAGGGTCTCAAGTAACTAATCCATCACCATACTTTCTGGCTACTGCAGACATATAGTCAATTTTTAATTTCAAAATTTTATATGGCTGGCTAGCTTTAGCTTAAATAAATCCAGGAACATCTCATTAGGAAAAGGAATAATTAAACAAACTAAATTTGACACAAATATTCTCTTTGATACTCATGTGATGAAATGAAATCTGAAAGTTTAAGACATTAGAACTAACTCACAGCATCTAGTTGGGGACACATTCTGGTTTGACACAAGTGAATGGTAAAAATTGCATGTGAACGGGAGCTCTGAACATTCATTTGGGTACTAGCAGTTGTCCGAGATAAAGCACCCAGCTTCAAACACTGCATCATCTAGAAAAGGGAAAGAAAGAAGGGTTTTACTTGAACAATACTTAAACTAAATCTACACAATCATAAGTCTGAGCTACTGGTTAAAATTCATCGTATGAAAAGATGTACAAGAGGTAGATTGTCTTATTATTTTATTTACAGGCACTTTTTGACCATAAAGTATAGTAGTGTTTGTTTTTATAAATAGGAGAAAACACTGAGATCCCATTGTTTGCCATTTGCTGCTGTCTGCAGCTTCCATTTCAAAACTATTACAGTAGAACACTTTGGAACAACCTAAGCAGTAACTGGAATTACTCAGGCTCTTCTGTATTTTCTTATTTGTAACTTTTTTTTTTTTTGACCACTCCATGTGACTTGCAGATCTTTGTTCCCCACCGGAAACTGAACTCAGGGCCAAGGCACTGAAAGCACTGGGTACAAAACACTGGACTGCCACAGAACTCCCCAGTATAGGTTTTCTTAACAGTCTCTCTTTAGGAGCCATAATACAGGACTACATGATGCTGTTGTTTAGTCACAGGCATGTCTGACTCTTGTGACCATGAACTGTAGCCTGCCAGGCTGCTCCTCTGTCCACAGAGTTTCCCAAACAAGAATCCTGGAGCCGGTTGCCATTTGCTTCTCCAGGGCATCTTTCCAACCCAGGAACTGAATCCGTGTCTCTTGCATGGCAGGTAGGTTCTTTACCACTGAGCCACCAGGAAAGCCCCACAGCCTCCACGCGTTATAGCAAAAAGCACAAAGGACTGTGGCCTCATCCTTCACTTTAAATTATCTAACCCTCTCTTTCTAGGTGTGAAAGAAAACTATACATACAATGCTTTACATTCTTGAGATGTTATGATAAATGCACTGACTTTATCATAACTGTGACATTTTTAATAATAAAATTCTGGAAAAAATGATGAAGAAGATAAAATTTCACCTCAATGCTACTCTTTAGGATATAAATTTCATACTGTGAGCAGCAAAGCTATTAAATAAAGCCAAATGTGCTCTATTTTTTTCCTTTGGCAGTGCCTCGAAGCTTACAGGGATGGAACCCACGCCTTCTGCATTGGGAGTGCAGAGTCCTAACCCTTGCACCACCAGAGAATTCCCCAAACATGCTTTATTTTAACTATAACATAAATGTCACCTCGGATTCTGTATTCACTGTACGTGTTGTAACTCCCACAGTATAAATTCCTCCAGCTGAATCTTCATGAATCCTTATATTTGATTTTTTAGTTTTTGCATCAATATCACGAGTAGTATCAAATAAGTCAAGAACCTCTTCATTATATAGCTATCAAAAGAAGTAAGTTTAACATTAGCCAAAATTGCCTCAAGGCTGTAATAACACATATTGCATGCTATCTTTGAAACATACCTTAAAAGTTCCTCTAAATGGCATATTTATTCAAAATAACACATAAAAATGACCACAAATAAAAATAAATGCCAGATTTCTTTACAAGGGTAAGAAGACTAAAAGACTTAATCATGACTAATGAGTTAAGGACTAGCTAAAATGATCCACTAATCCTCTGCAAGAGATAAATATTTATAAATACTTATAGAAATTTTTTTTCTGGATAATTCCTTACTTATTTGGTTTTTTTTTATAATTTATTTATTTATTTTTTCCTTTACATTATTGTGTTGGTTTTGCCATACATAAAAATATGGAACACTTCACGAATTTGCATGTCATCCTTGCGCAGGGGCCATGCTAATTTTAGTATATGTGCTGCCGAAGCGACCACTAGAAATTTAATACTTATAAATACTTATAAATTTTTATAAGTAAATTATAAAAAAATATGTATCAAATGTAGACAAATCCTAAGCTTGAAAGTTTAGGGAAGGTTTTAAGAATTTTCAGTGTTTGAACTAAAAGTATATTTTCTTTGGCCCTATAACCCTTCTTAGTGTATCTAAAAATTAATACTTAGTATTTTTGCAAGATGAGCAATATATCAATAGACTCTGATGAGACTGTGTTATCACCTTATAAGAGGATGTATACACCAATTTTTCCATCAATATGCTTAAAGTCATAATGCCTAATAACACTTACAGGGTGAAAGGGAAGATAAAAGACATTGTTTCTTTTCTTTTTCATCATTAGTTACCTTTCTTTTGGTAGAAACACATAAGTATATTCTTGGTTTTTATTAAATTGGAATGTCCATTAAAACTAGCAGTAAGATAACTGATATTACTTTGAATTGTTTTGTACTTTGTACTATACAATGCTGAATAAAATGTTTCATCAATTATCAAAATGATTTGCTTAGATGATCTAGACTACAATTAGACTAGAATGCTCGTTGGACCAAGCATACAGAATTATAATGGCACTGTCCACCCAATTGCAATACTGCTCAAATCTTAAATGTCTTAAATGTCTTCTTAGTAGCATGACCTTCCTTCCAGCCTAGACTGCCCTAAATTAATCCAAATCTGCCCTAATCTTTAGATACTGCATTAAAATACCTGCATATCCTTGTAGTAATACCAGCTTCTGTAGCCAGACTAGTGCATCAATTGTATTATTCCTCATACTCTCTCCCTCCCTTTTGGAATTCCCTTAGTTACTGAATTCCCAGAACTTTGTGAACCTAACTAACTACATTACAAAAGTAATTCTCAGAAAAGAAAAAAAAAAATCTGAAATAAACAATATTAATTGCTTTACTCTATGGATGCTGGTCAAATATCTATAATCTTAAATGCCAATATGTAAGGAATACTTATTTATTACCTTTTATCTCTTGTTATTAATACTTATGTTAATGTATGAAAACAACATTTATTGAACACCATATGTCAAGCACTAAAATGGAAGCTGGACTATAAAATCATAGGGCTATGGTCTTAAGAATAAGATTTAAAGGAAACTAGTGACACAATTAAACCATTACCTCTAAAAACTGGGCGTTCACTTTAAAATCTGGAGGAGGAAGTCCATTTTTAATGGAAGTGTGTTTTTTTTCTTCAATACTCTTGAAAAGATGTTTAACAGCACGAGAAATAATACCCTGTTCTTCCTCAATGATGTTAACATCAAATCCTGTTCCCATTGTGTATGTTTTGCCAGCTCCAGTCTGAATAAAAGAATGGAGAAAAATGGAAATAAAAGAATGGATAAAAATCTTAATAACATAATCTCAAGCAACAAAAATGAAAGTGGAACTGAACCAACACCTCTGAAAAGTTACAGCTTCTATGAAAATAATTTGATACTTACTTGTCCATAAGCAAAAACTGTAGCATTATATCCTTCAAAACAACCCTCAATTAGTTTTTCTATACATTGAGTGTAGATCTGCTCTTGCTGGGAGTCAATGTCAAACACATAATCAAAAGTGAAAGCTTTATCCTTGCCTAGGAAGACTTGAGGTTCTCCAGGTGTTACAGATGTACAAATATGGCATCCTTCAATCCTTTCTTTGGCAAGCTGTGGTCTTATTCTGTGAGGGAAAAAACAGGAAGAAATAAAATGAGATATAATAAATGGAAAAAAAAAACTGAAGAAGAGGGATTTGAAAATCCTATCCAAATCTTTTTAAATCACAAATGTAATCTAGTATTTATACCTTGAGCTGAAAAGTTTACATTAAATAATACTGAATTAATTTCAATATGAGTTACTTAATCCAAAAAAATCATGACTAAGAGTAAAACTAATCTTTAAATACTTTTGTGAGTGAATATCTTTTCTCAACTCTCTAAGAAGTAAAGACTCAGTTAAGTAAGTAAGTTCAACTATCAAAATGTTATTTATTGTTGTCTTTGTTTTAGATTTCTTTTCTTTATTTCCAGAGAGGATGATATCCAAAAGTGAGAAATTAAAACATAGCACTTATTTTGATACCTGTGACTCACCATTTTTTGCAAACTCTTCACTAATGGTTCCCGAAGTTATTTGACCATAACCTTCTGTTAGCTTAACATATTTAAGCATAACCCCAGAATATATAATCCCACATTGTATATTCACTTATAAATATATGCATGTACCATATTGATTTGTCATATGATATACACAAAAGCAGAATTTTGAAAAGAAAGACTTTAAAAATAAAAACACAAAAAAGTTCTAAATATTTTCTCTCCAAAACTATTGCATCATCATTTACATCACAGCATTATACTTGACCTACACCCAACTCTCATACTTCAGATTCTAGGATCTTCCTCTTATGCATTAGCATCCTGGTTTCAAGGCCTATTTTTCAAAGAAGGAAAGTAAATATGGAGATATGTTACTAACAGAACAAAGCAAAATCTGGCCCTGTTTTATTCACTCCATAAACAGGACCATCAGGACATACATGTCACCGATTTATTCTACTTGAGTTTTTAAGAGGTGCCTATTTGCCATGGAGGAAAAGAAGTAATTCAAGGAAGAAAGTAAAGACAACCAGTAAGAGAAAATATAAAATGATACAGACAGAAAATAGAAAAAATTTTAAAGAAATCTCATTTTCTGAGATACAGAAATAGAGATCTATAGAAGTGGAATCAGTTCATCTATTTGTTAGAAATAAAGCCAAGCCTAAATTCAGATCATCTGAGTTTTAATCCTTAGCAATACTGAGAAAGGACTGAATTTCTGTAACCCTGGTTATCTTAAACAGAATTCTGTACTAGCAAAAAAGTGTTAAGTAAAGAATCTTATTTATTTATGCAATTTTCCCTTCTTCTGTAATAATGATGGTTTTCTTCCACAAAGTCTTCAACTTCAATGATTTAATAGCATGCAATAATCAGTGAGGAGCTGGCTAGGTACTGTGGAAAGAGTAATGAAGTGGTTGTTAGGAGGCTTGGATTCTAATACCTCTCTTACTCTATAGGTATCATGCGGTCTTCCCTTGGAGTTCCAATTTCCTCACCAGTTGACAGAAACTGTCATTTCCAAGATTCCTTTCAGATCTAACACTATTTGTCTGAAGAACACTGAGGAATAATATTTATATACTATTACAAAGATAAAAATTATATTATAAAAAATAAAATAAATGTTTCTTACAAAAAACTATATCCATGGACTATAAAAACAGCCTATTATAGTAAGCAGCTTTGACTTTCTGGTTCCACACTTTCTTGATGAGTTATCTTTCTCAAAGTCAATATTCCCTTCTCCCAAACTCCCCTTCTCCTGTCTCACTCCATCCATTCATGGGGATAAAAATTATACCATCCTCCTAAGGAGAGTCAAGGGGAGAAAAACAAATCCCCCATCCTCCTTGGGAGAATCACCATTCTGTCTGTTGGCCAGTTAGAAGAGCCAACTTCAATTACTCCCTATTCCCTATTCCATCTATCTAAGCTGTCTCTAAGAACTATTAATTATCTCAGAAATAGCTCTTCCATTTTCTTCCCTTCCTCATCAAATCACCCTAATCAAACCACCGTTATCTCTTACTTGGATCATTGCAAAAGTCTTCTCACCAGAGAGCCTGTGTCAAATTTTGCCCCCTATCAATCTGTTCCACAGATTGGTACAGGTATTTATAAAATATGAAGTTGATATATTTGTAAAATATGAAGCTGACATGATATTTGTAAAATATGGTTGATCACTGCCTTGCCTAAAACTCTTTGTGTGTGTGCCAAGTTGCATCAGTTGTGTCCGACTCTTTGCAATGCTATGGACTACAGCCCACCAGGCTACTCTGTTCCATGGGATTTTCCAGGCAAAAAGAATGGAGTGGGATGCCATGTCCTCCTCCAGGGGATCTTCCAGACCCAGGGATCAAACCCACATCTCTCATGTCTCCTGCATTTGCAAGTGGGTTCTTTTACCACTAGCCCCATCTGGGAAGCCCAAAGACCCTCTAGCATACCTTTAAATCACTCTGCAGTCTCCTCTTGCCATGTTTCATCTTCCCACCAAAGGACTTTGGTTAGTGATGGTAGTTGTGGTGACGGTTTATTTTTAGCTAGTTTCACTAACAAAGTATGCTCTCTCTAGCATCTGTGCTTTCAAATATGATTTTCTCTCCTGGGCATTCTTCCTTCTAAATTCCCAACTCCTTTTCCAGCCTGAACATCTTGTTTTCAATCTCTTTTTAGATTTCACTTCTTTCAGAAGCACTCACCTAATTCTACAATCCACCATAAAGTCATATTTGAGCCAAGGCTGTGTCTCCCGAGAGCTACCCCTTTTATCCCAAAATTCTGCTCTCTCCCTGATTTATATCTGCACTGTGAAATTTAATAAACTCCATGTAATAAAACAGATAAATATAAAAACAACTAAATGAAAATGAGCACTAGGCTACTGTTTGAAATCAGCGCCTCATTAATTTTAAGTAAATGACTATAACCACAGGCCATCTTATTTGGCTGTTAAAATATTTTTAATTTAGTTTCAACATAAAGAATAAGCACTATTTGAACTGCAGATACTACAGCCAATTTTAGAATGCCAGTGTCACTCAGAATTTACCTAACCTCTACTCACCTGCTTATTATCCTTGCTAATGGCAAGGAGGAGTGCATTTGAAAGATGGATGATATGCAATCATACCATCTGCATGGGTGGGGAGAGTGACTTTAAAAGCCAAAAAGATGGGTGGAACCCTTTTCTACCCAAAACAGGCAATAGCAGCTTTCCAGCAGTCTGAGAAATTCCCACCTAGGAGGGGATGGTCTCAGCACAAGCAGATAACTGGAAGCTGACTACTTCAAAGTTCAGAGATACACGCACGTTCTCAATTCCCTAAATTTACATAGCAACAAGCTTCCATTTCAGAACTATAATTTGATGTTATATATAGACAAAATATACCACCCTTCTGGGAAAAACAAGACTAAAACTAAAATCTGATATTTATTATTTAACATATTTTGAAATACCTTGTTTCTTAGTTTTTTATATAAAAACAAGAACATTCAACATACTCACCTAATCCCAACACTAAGAAATAACAAAAAGACTTGCAGACTTTTTTTAAATGTTTGTAATCAAACAGCTAGACATATTAATATTTGAAACTGTTTCTTAAAGAAAAACAATTATGCATAAAACTTATGTCATAAATATTTAAGATGTTCTAATACTACACAGCAATATTTAAAAAGCCAACAACAATGTGGGTTCTATCTAAAACAGTAATTTGCTAATGGAGATGGGTTTTTTCAAATGTTACAGTGGACATGAATACAGGCAAGGTGGGGCCATTATGGAAAATAATGACAGTTTCACTAGAGAATACGCCCTGTTTCTTAGCATGAGGTATGCAGTCTTTTATCCTTTGTGGGCTATTGACCAATAGGGTGGGATCTGAAAGGGGAAAATCCATGGAGAGCCATACAGAAATAAATGCAATTTGGTATAACTAGTTTTTGAAGGTTGAAAGTTTGAAACAAAATATGATACAAGCTGTCAATTATTCAGTTTTAAGATAAAAGGACATGAACAAATGTATCCATGTTCTGAATCTTTCCATCAGCATATAGCAGCTTTTTAGTTTCTGTTCTCACACTTTAAACTGCTTAGACAGAAGGCACCAATGACCTTTTCATTTCCAAATACAATGGATCCCTTTTAGTCTTCATCTTACCTGACACATTTGATCCTATTCACAACCAGTAGGAGAGGGAAAAATCTTTTTTCCTCTACCCTTCTAGATTCTCCTGACTAGGACCCATTTGACAAGACAGATTAACAAAATAAAAACAAACAAGTATATTGACTTTTGTATCGTGCATATACATGGGAATATTCAGTGATGAGTAAATCAAAGAGTGATTGCAACTTGAATTTATATAGCATCTTAAAAAAAGAAAAAGGACTTTGAGTTTCTTGTACAGCAAACTGTCAGAATATAAATATGTGTAGGAAGTAGTGGAAGATAAAGGCTGATTAAGTAAACTTTATTATGTAGGATCCTTTGGTGCAGCCTCTGGTCCTTCTTGGGGCAGAGCAGAGAGAGAAAACCTTGTAAAAGCTATGTCCTGCTCTTTGGCAAATATCTGTTTCTTTTAATTGCCTTCAGTCCAAAACAATTCTTATGTCAAATGGGCATATAAAGGGGTGGCATTTCTGCTCCCTACAAACACGATATTTCTCAGCAGTTGGCTTTTGTGACATTCCTTCTGAACTTATCTTTTCCTCTTGTATTTCATATACCAAGTTGCCTTAAAACTTTAGTGTTTTCCCTGCCACTAAAGTGTCCCAATTATTTAGCATGGTATCTATTCTAAGATTTCCTAATCTGAATTCTGCCTGCAATTCCACTCTCAAATCTAGTTACATTACTCAGCTACATCAAACCACTGAACATTTTTTGATCAACTAACTACATACTTTCACTCACTGTACCAACCTACCTGCTTTCCTCTCTACCTAGAATGCTGAACCTCTATGTCTCTGCAGAGCAACTTCTTTGTAATTCTTTAAGATCTAACTCAAATATCAGTACATTTATAAAGCTTTCCTTTTCCTCCCAAACTTGAATTAATCTGTGTAGTTTATACAAGATTTTAGAATGTGCCAAGTCGCTTCAGTGGTCTCCGACTCTTTGCGACCCCCATGGGCTGCAGCCTGCCAGGCTCATCTGTCCATGGGATTCTCCAGGCAAGAATACTGGAGTGACCTGCTGTTCCTTTCTCCAGGGCATCTTCCCAACCCAGGGTTCAAATTTGCATTCCCTGTTTCTCCTGCGTTAGCAGGTGAGTTCTTTACCACTGGGCCAACTGGGAAGAGATTTTAGAATAACAGATACCAAGCTGAATTCTTATTGATCACTAGCAAATGAATTATTTGAGAACTGAGAACATATCTTATTTAATCATAAAATTAATTCAACAAATGTTGATTGACTGGCTCCTATAAACTGCTCTGGTTCTAGGAGAGGAATATTCCAATACTGGGCATGTGATTATCACAGTAACTTAACTTTTCCTCCATCACTCTACTCTGTTACTAGAAACTTGATCTTGAGCAATCATTTAACAAATTTATTAGTTAATAAATTTGTTAATTTATTAATTATATTAATCAATCATTATATTATAATTTCTTAATTTATTTCTTAATTAAGAAATTAATAATTCCTTAATTTTCTAATCTATAAGATGACTATAGGAGCCTGTATTTAAAACTCCTAAAGTTCTAACTTCAAGTCCTATTTTAATTATTCCCTTATGAAAAGCAAAATGCTGACTTTAAAAGGTATCAACAAACAACCTTTTTCTTCTGCCACACCTTATATCCACCATTAGTGACATTACTCATACCATATTCTTTATAGTTCCTATTATTCTCTCCAGTTTTTATAGCAATTACTACCGTGGCCATAGGGACAAAGAACTTCCTTCACAAAAATATAATGATGGCTCTTTGCAGTGGCAGTATCTAGTGAAGACTAGAAGAAAATCTGAGAATAAGACCAGTAAGTTTCCTTAAATTGGGCCTTGTTTTCTTTTCTCTGCCTAAATAATAATCATAACCGGATTTATCAAATAATCTAAGAGGACTAGTTCAAGATGTCCTAGATAAGACAGAAAAATAAGACAGGCGTATTTGGCAGAATTGCACACAATGTGCTCACATTTGATTTTTTGTGGCAACATGGATTGTAGTCTGCCAGGCTCCTCTGCCCACGGAATTCTCCAGGCAAGAATACTGGAGTGGGTAGCCTCTCCTTTCTCCAGGGGATCTTTCTGACTCAGGGATCAAACCTGAGTCTCCCACACTGCAGGCAGATTCTTAACCATCTGAGCCACTAGGGAAGCCCAGTAATATTTAAGGTCTAATTCTGCCACACATTCTTGGAAGAAGCATCCTACCACGAGACCTTAGCATACCTAAACATTCTTTTTTTAAATTTTCGACTGGAGGGTAGTTGCTTTACAATGTTGTGCTGATTTCTGCCATACAACAACACATATCAGTCATAAGTATACATATGTCCCCTCCCTCTTGAATCCCTGCAAATTCTTGCTCAGTATGCCAAGAATGCAAAATCCTGGCAGCTCTTCCTATGGATCACTTCTCAAGATTGCATTTGCAGCAAGCAACCTTTAAAGATAACGTCTTCCTCCTGAAAAGGAGTTGCCTTGCTCAGCAAAACAATGGAAACAATAAATAAAAAATAAAAACTGAATTCCCAAGTTCAGTGTTTCTTTTCCTTCCTATTTCTTTGAGATATAATTGACATGTACGTGCATGCAAGTTGCTTCAATCATGTCCACCTCTTTGTGAACTTATGCACTGCGACCAGCCAAGCTCCTCTGTCTATGGGATTCTCCTGGCAAGAATACTGGGGGGGTTGCCATACCCTTCTCCAGGGGATCTTTCAGACCCAGGGATCAAACCTATGTCTCTTATGCCTCCTGCATTGGTAGGCAGGTTCTTTACCACTAGCGCCACCTGGGAAGCACAATAACTGACATACAGCATCGTATCTGAGGGTTTCCCAGGTGGTGCTAATGGTAAAGAATCCTCCTGTCAATGTAGGAGACACAAAACATGAAAGTTCAGTCCCTAGGTTGGGAAGACCTCCTGGAGGAGGAAATGGCAACCCACTCCAGTAGCCTTGCCTGGAAAATCCCATGGACAGAGGAGCCTGGCGGGCTACAGTCCATGGAGTTGCAAAGAATTGGACACAGCTGGACACATAGTATATAAATTTAAGGTATACAATATAATAATTTGACTTACATACATCATGAAATGTTTACCACAATAGTTCGGTGAACTTTCATCATCTTATATAGGTACTAAAGATATAGATATTAAAGAAATAGAAAATGTATGTTTTTTCCTTGTGATGAGAAGGTTGATGTTTCTTGATATCCCACTGTTTGCACAGCATCCATGTAATAGGTCTACTTGCATTGCCTATTTTGGACTAGGTGTTCAGGGATGGGGAATCAGTTCCAATCACCAGGAAACTTATGATGCTTAGTGTGTTGTGAATAATAAAAATTCTTTGCCTCCAACTCAGGAATCCTGTGTCTTCTGCCATGATACATGAAGCAGTGAAAAGACTAGCTTATTTAATTGTAAATAGGATAAAATCCCAGACTCTATACAGGTCTTTTTTTAATTTTTATTTTATTTATTCGGCAGCATTGGATCTTAGTCACAGCAGGTGGGTCAAGTTATTTTCACTTTTCCCTACAAACAGAAAAGAAATAACACACAAAATGTCATCCTTTTTGCCACAGGCCATTGTTAATCTCTTGTCCTGTTAGAAAACGCCATAGTCCCGAATCTACTATTTCATAATCATGACAAAGTTTTCCATTACCTAAATGTCTTTATAAACTGTCTCTTCTTTTTTTGCTTGAGTTATTCTGATCTCATCCCCATGTGATTTTGGTAGCTGTCTAGTTTACTCAATAATCTGACCTGATTCCCATTTTGTGTGGCTCTTTTACTTGCAGCTATCTGTAGCTAGCCCATTTGGCACCTTGTGAACACCTTCGTTCTTCTTACAGGACACCAATAAATCTGTTCCTTGAACAGATCTTTTGCCTTTTTTTTTTTATCTCATTTGTCAGTAGATGATCATTATTAGTGAATAATACTTATGAGTAGTCAATGTGATATTTTAATGTGAATTATATCCTACTAATTTCTTCTGTTCTATTTCTTAAAAGTTAGGGCATTCTGTCACCACAATTAAGTGACTGAACTTTTTGTCCCTTGTTTCATTCTTTCCTAGTTCATTCCAGTTAGTAGACACCACTAAGAATTTTCATTACTTTAACCTTCTACTGTCTATTCTAGAAGAGACGTTCGGACACAGAAGAGGAACTTGTACAACATTTGTGGCCTTGCTGATTTATTTTCCTAAAAGAACAGGAACTGCCTTAATCATAAGTAATACAAATCCACAAAAATCTTCACCTAAGTGGATCTTTAATTACAATGATGGTTGATGGGAAGAAACATATTTCTTCAAGACATTCACAAAAGAAGCACACCTCAGTAATTCCACTATAGAGATTAATTTTGAAAAAAGCCTAAGAACAATAAAGTACAGCAGTGTGTACCAGGGATCAGGAAGCATACACTTCTGTGAATAACAGAGATGGTGAGAAGAACATACTTTTTAATACATTAATGATGAATCACTTTTTAAAATTGCTCAGAAATCTTATCCTAACCTGTATGATTAGCTATGTGTGCTATTGCCTCATCTCTCTGTGGTCCAGCTGACTCAAGTTTTTTCTTACTTAGGAACACCAAAATATATGCTCAGACACATAGATTTTCAATTAAAATACTTCAAGCACAGTACATATACTACTCCTAACTCAGGCAACATAATCAACCTGCTTAATACACAGAAAAAAACTTACAGAAAATAGAAAAAACTGAGGAGGCAAAGGAATATGTTAAAATTAAGGAACAAGATAGGATCTCAGAAAAAGAACTAAACAAAATAGAGATAAGCAGTCTACCTGAGAAAGAGTTCAAGATAATGATCATAAAGATGATCACTGAACTAGAGAGAAGAAAAGGTGAAACAGATGATCACAGTGAGAATTTCAACAAAGAGTTAGAAAATATAAAAAAGAAGCAATCAGAGCTGATGGTATAATAACTGAAGTGAAAAATACACTAGTGGGAAACAACAGTATGTTACATGACCTTGGCATACCAAGTGTTTCCAAATTAGTCAACATTTAAATTCTTTGCCAATTTTCGAGAAAATCACTGGATCAAGAATGTCATTAAGTGTGGTTATGCTAGAGGTTCCTTATTAAATCTATTACATTGCATATTGAAAATAAGCTTTACTGTAGGAAAAGAAATGTCTTCCATTTGATTCTTAAAACACACACACATACACACCAGATCAGCAATCTTGAAGCAAAGTAGTAAAAATCAGCCAAGCTGAAAGGGAAAAAAGGGGGACTTTAAAAAATGAGGGACAATTTAAGGAACTTCTGTGACAACATCAAAAATACATTTGCATTATTAAGGTCCCAGAAAGAGAAGAAAAAGAAAGGGGTAGAGAACCTATTTGAAGAAATAATAGGTGAAAACCTTCTTGACTTGGGGAAAGAAACATACATTCAGGTCCAAGAAGCACAGAGTCCTAAACAAGATGGACCCAAAGAGGTCCACGCCAAGATACAAGTAAATGGCAAAAATTAAAGATAAACAGAGAATCTGAAAAGCAACAAGAAAAAGCAAGTCATTATAAACAAGGAAACTCCTATAAGATACTTGAATTTTCAGCAGAAATTTTGAAGGCCAGGAGAGAATGGCCCAATATATTCAAAGTGATGAAAGAAAAAAACATACAACCAAGCTTATAAGAGTATTCTACCCAACAAGATTATCACTCAAAATTGAAGAAGATAAAGATTTATAGACAAGAAAAAATGTAAGACTGTGTCACCAATAAACTGGTCTTGTAAGAAATATTAAAGAAACTTCTCTAAGTAGACAGAGTCACAACTAGAAATACAGCAGTTATGAAAGGAAAAATCTAATGGTAAAGGCAAACATAACACTAGTAGGAAGGCTAAAAGACAAAAGAAGTAAAAGTACTACCTTGAAAAGTAAAATCATTAATACCTATAATCAGTAATTAAGGGATTCACAAAACAAAAAGATATAAAATATGATGTCAAAAATATAAAATGTTGAAATGAGTAGGGGATAGTAAAAATGAATAACATGAATACACGTTATAATGCGTCAAACTAAGAGATTATCAACTTAAAATAGACAACTATATACCACAAATTAAAAATCTATAAAGATACATAAAAATAAAGAGAAAAAATCTAAATAAAAGTCTAAAGGTAGCCATCAAATCACAGGGGAAAAGAGCAAGAGAAGAGGAAATGAACAGAGGATAACTACAAAAATAACCAGAAGCAAGTTTAAAAGTGGCAATAAGTACATATCTAGTAATAATTACTTTACATGTAAGTGGACTAAATGCTTCAATCAAGAGACAGAATGGCCAACTTGATTTTTTTTAAAAAAAAGACCTATTATATGCTGCCTACAAAAGACTCTCTTCAGATCTAAAGGCACACAGAAACTAAAAGTAACGGGATAGAAAAAGGTATCCCATACAAATGGAAATCAAAAGAAAGTGAAGGTAGCAATATTAATATCAGACTTTAAGAGGCAAAGATATTATAAAAGAAAGGTATCAATCCAACTAAAAGATATAACAATTACAAATATGCATGCACTCAATATAGGAGCACCTAAATACATACAACAAATGTTAACAAGTATAAAGTGGAAATTCACAGTAATACAATAAAAGAAGGGGACTTTATCACCCCACTTACATCAATGGACAGATCACCCAGACAGAAAATCAACAAGGAAACACCGGCTTTAAATTTCACATTAGATCAGCCTGGGAATTAACAGCTTTACGCAAAAACCGCAGAATACGTTCTTTTCAAGAGCATATTGAGCATTATCCAGGATAGATTTCATGCTAGGCCACAAAACAAGTCTCAGTAACTTTAAGAAGACTGAAATCATATCAAGTGTCTTTGCCAGACACAATGGAATGAGACTAAAAATTACCTAAAAGAAAAAAACAAATTTCTTTAGCCATAAAAAAGAATAAAATCTTGCCATATGCAACAACATGGATGGATCTAGAGGGCATTATGCTAGGTGAAATAAACTGGACAGAAAAGGATAAATTCCATATGATCTCACATACATGTGGTATCTAACAAAGAAAACAAAATGAAAAGATATTCATAGATAAAAGGAATAAACTGGCAGTTGTCAGACAGAAGGGAGAGTGAGACTGGGCAAAACAGATGAAGGGTATTAAGAGGAACAAACCTGCAATTATAAAATAAATAAATCACAAGGATATACAGCATAAAAAATATAGTCAATAATATTATAATAATTTTGTTTGAGGACAAACAAACTATAATAACTTTGTCTGAGGACAAACAAACTAGGATTATCATAGTGATCATTTTATAATGCATTCAAATGTTGAATCAGTATGCTGTACACCTGAAACTAGTATACTATTGTATGCCAACTAGCTAACTATACTTTAAATACAAAAAACAGAAACCTGCTTTTTTGCTAATAGTGTTTTTCATTGAAAATAAAACCTAATAATGATTATTAGATCTATTATTTTATAGCAATCTTATATTACATGTAGAGATATACTAGACACAACTCTACTAAAGCGCCATTCCTAGTAACTTTGGTTTCCAGTCATTGCAATTAAGCTTCCTCACACTATACAGCAGTATAATCAGTGGTTCACAGGATGAGTTCAGACAAGAAAGCTCAACAGAAGCTGACAGAAGTGAAGTTTATAAACCTGATTTTGGGATTTCATTCTCCACTCCACTATTGCTGGACAAGACTACTCCAAACATGGACAGACACAACCATGAGGAAGGAAGGTAGGATATGGAATGTGGGTTTTTCCCCCTCAAACAACACTGGATTCCTAACATCTAAATTCATTTTCTATTGCTGTGTATCATATTTCTATTAGCTTAGGGCCTAAGACAATCCAGATATATTATCTCACATTTTCTATAGATAAGAAATTCAGGCTGAGACCTCTGGTCAAAGTCTTACCAGGCTTAAATCAAGCCATCAGCTGGGCAGCATTCTTAGAGTTTCAGGAAGCTCTTCCAAGTGCATTCAAGTTGGTGAAAAAGTCATTTGCTTCCAGTTGTAGGACTAAGGTTCTTTTTTCCCTGCTGCCAAATGAAGAGCTCTCAACTCCCACATTCCACTGTCAGGTTCTAGCTGTATGGCCCTCTTACAACATGATTCCTTATTGCTTCAAAACTACCAAGAAAAAGTTTCTGCTCCAGTCTGAAGCTGAGTCTTATATAACATATTGCAATTATGGGAGTGACTTCTCATCACTCTTGTCAAATTCTACTGACTAGAAGCAAATCACAGATACTGCTCACACTGAAGCAGAGATTTCAGAACAGCATGAACACCATCCCGTTAGTGTTGACCCAATGATCCAGGCAAGGATCACTGAATGTCACCTTAGAGTTTCTCTGCCATGGTCAATAAAGCTCTTTCTCAGAGAATGTGATATTTGATTAGACACTTTAAGAATGAGGAATCAACTATGTGAAAGCAATGGGCTAAGGAGGCATCCACTGGGAATACAGGTAAGGGGAAATGGGATAAGGAAGGAGAGAGACCTGAAAATGACTCCTACTACTACCCCTATTAGTTATCTTTTCATTTCATCACTTGGTGCTAATGAATATAAATAAAGATAACAGTGTGAGTTTTATAAATCCAACTATCCAAGTTCTCAACAATTTCATACCCCAAGAGGTACACAGTAAGGTAAGAGACAAAGAAAAAATGATGGATGTCTTCCTGGAGTGGCAACTTTTTTAAAAAGTAATGTACTCTTGTTAAAAACCAAACATACTTATAGAATGAGTATATGAAATGGAGTACAATCTAATTTTTCATATACAACTTGAAGCCTCCCACCAAGAAATTTCCAATTTGAGAGGGTATTACACATTTTCTCTCTCTGCAATTAAAGGAACTTTGGTGGAAATGCTTAACACTCAATGCTATTTTGCTTCCAGTCTCTACTTCACACCTCACTAAATATTAATGAGGGGAAATAACAAATCTTAAGAAATAAAATTTTCAGCACATAATCTCAAATGTAATACACATGAGCATATTTACTGCACTCTTCACATGGCAAGCTACAGACTAAATTGTTAAAAAAGACATTTAAATTTACATATCATGCAGTCAGCACATACTGGAGTCTTAGGCATTGTTCAGTTCAGTTCAGTCTCCCAGGTGTGTCCAACTCTTTGTGACCCCATGGACTGCAGCACACCAGACTTCCCTGTCCATCACCAACTCCTAGAGCTTGCCCAAACTCATGTCCATTGAGTCGGTGATGCCATCCTACCATCTCATCCTCTGTCATCCCCGTCTCCTCCTGCCTTCAATCTTTCCCAGCATCAAGTTCTTTTCCAATGAGTTGGCTCTTCACATCAGGGGGCAAAAAGTACTGTAGTTTTAGCTGCAGCATTAGTCCTTCCAATGAATATTCAGGATTGATTACCTTGAGAATTGACTGGTTGGATCCCCTTGCAGTCCATGGACTCTCAAGAGTCTTCTCAAACACCACAGTTCAAAAGCATCAATTCTCTGGTGCTCAGCTTTCTTCACCATCCAACTTTTACATCCATACATGACTACTGGAAAAACCATAGCCTTGACTAGATGGACCTTTGTTGGCAAAGTAATGTCTCTGCTTTTTAATATGCTGTCTAGATTGGTCATAGCTTTTCTCCCAAGGAGCATGTGTCTTTTAATTTCATGGCTGCAGACACCATCTGTAGTGATTTGAGAGTGCAAAAAATAAAGTCTGTCACTGTTTCTACTGTTTCCTCATCTATTTGCCATGAAATGATGGGACCAGATGTCATGATGTTAGTTTTCTGAATGCTGAGTTTTAAGCCAGCTTTTTCACTCTCCTCTTTCACTTTCATCAAGAGGCCCTTTAGTTCTTTGCTTTCTGCAAAGAAGGGGATGACAGAGAATGAATATGTTGGATGGCATCACCAACTCAATGGACCTAAGTTTGGGTAAACTCTGGGAGTTGGTGATGGACAGGGAAGCCTGGTGTACTGCAGTCCATGGGGTCACAAAGAATCAGACACGACTGAGTGACTGAACTGAACTGAATTGAAGCAGGTTAACAATACACAGCATTGACACATTCCTTTCCTGATTTGGAACCAGTCTGTCGTTCCATGTTGGGCATTATATTAAAGGCCTTTTGTTCACTGGTTGGTTGGTTTTGGTTTTGTATTTGTTCTTGAATATCCAAATGCATATCCTATGTTTTGTGGAGTAAATTTTTAACAATAGTCCAAAGTTTAGTCTTTTACTTTTCTTTAAAAATATTTTGCTGTTAATACAAGTTTTATCTGAGGCATATTTCAAGCCTCCTTGCAACTAGATGTGGCCATATGGTTAAGTTTGGGTTAATGTGAACATTTAAATAGAAGAGATGACCTTCTCTCTTTTTTTTTTCCTCTTCCCAGTGCCTGAAATGCACAAGTGATGGTGGTATATCATCTTGACTAATGTGGACAAGAGCAACACTCAAAGGATGGTGGAGCAACAAAACAAAAGTATTCCGGATCTCCAGTACAATGGAACATAGCTCTGGACTGTGTATGCCCAGGCTGTAAGGTGGAAGGCTCTATTTTGATTAAGCCTTTGTAATTCAGGGTCATTGTTAGAGCAGCTGAACCAATTTCCTAACTAACACAGAATATGATAGCTGCCCTATTGGAACCTGGGCTTTCCAAGTGGCTAAATGGTAAAGAATCACCTGCCAATGCAAGAGACGTGGGTTTGAGCCCTGGGTCTAGAAGATCCCCAGAAGGAAGAAATGACAACCCACTCTAGTGTTCTTGCCTGGAGAATCCCATGGACACAGGAGCCTGGTAGGCTACAGTCCATAGGATCACAAAAGGTCAGACACAATTGAACGTGCACACACATGCTATCCGAATATACAATATGTGGTACTGACTTAGAGACTGAACAGAAAGCAAGATGATAAGTTTGCTGCCTCTTGCTATGCCACAGCAAAATGTTTAGTATAGCTGTCATCTTGAAAGTTAGTACTTCATAAGTAATAACTAAGCCTCTAGCTTGAGGAAAAGTGAATGGAAAAAGTATGCATGGCTACATTTTTGACTCTTCCAGCAATAGCCTTTAAAAGATATAAACTCATCCTAAATAAGGAAGTCTTAAGCAGATATGGAAAAGAATTCAGTACTGCTCATCCCACCTATAGTTTGAAACCTAAATTGACTGTCTAGTGAGTGTGCGGCTACACTGGGTTTTAAACCTATATTCTATATTCCAGTCACATGTAGTTAAAACAAGAGGTTCAGAAGGTATTGCTTAAGCTGATATTAACCTGAGATTCCAAGAGTTCAACAGTCAATGGGATTCAGCCCAGCAACAGGAAGATGTTAAGAGAACTTCCTTCTCATGTAAGCCTCAAGATAACTGATCTTGACTTAGAAACCGAGGGATTCAATTAAAAAGTGGGCCAAAGAACTTAACAGACATTTCTCCAAGGAAGATATAAAAATGGCTAACAAACACATGAAAAGATGCTCAACATCACTCATTATCAGAGAAATGCAAATCAAAACTACAATGAGGTACCACTTTACACCAGTCAGAATGGCTGCCATCCAAAAGTCTACAAGCAATAAATGCTGGAGAGGATGTGGAGAAAAGGGAACCCTCTTACACTGTTGGTGGGAATGCAAACTAGTACAGCCACTATGGAAAACAGTGTGGAGGTTCCTTAAAAAGCTGCAAATAGACCTGCCATATGACCCGGCAATCCCACTGCTGGGCATATACACCGAGGAAACCAGAATTGAAAGAGCCACGTGCACCCCAATGTTCATCGCTGCATTGTTTACAATAGCCAGGACATGGAAGCAACCTAGATGCCCATCAAC
>ML663563.1:13265730-13440268 GCA_007570785.1 Antilocapra americana
AAAAAAAATTCATTTGAAGCAATTCTACTCAGATGGACGAAACTGGAGCCCATTATCCAGAGTGAAGTAAGCCAGAAGCAAAAACAACAATACAGTATATTAACACATATATATGGAATTTAGAAAGACAGTAATGAGAACCCAACATGGGAGACAACAAAAGGAACGCAGATGTATAGAATAGACTTGTGGACTTTGTGGATGAGGGTAAGGGTGGGATGAGATGGGAGAAGGGCATTGAAGCATGTTAATTGTCATGTGTCTAATCAATCGCCAGCCCAGGATTGATGCTCGGGACTGGTGCAGCGAGATTTCCCGGGGGGGAGGGAGGAGGGAGGGGGGACCCGGAGGGGAAGCATATGTAAACCCATGGTGATATCATGACAATGTATGGCAAAAACAATAATAAAAAAAATAAAATAAAATAAAATAAAATAAAAAAAAAAGAAACCGAGGGATTTGCTGAACACAAAGGTCAACAATTAAAATCAAGTTATCTATCTAGGAAACAAAATTGAATTGATAAATGTTTGGCTACGTTTACTTGCACTTGAAATTAATCAGTATAAATTGGCAGAAAATGCAGTAAGGTTTTGAGGAGATGTACTACACACACTGGCTTCCCAGTTGGCTCAATGGTAAAGAATCCACCTGCCAATGCTGGAGATGTGAGTTCCTTCCTGGGGTTGGAAAGATCCTCTGGAGGATGGCATGGCAACCCAATCCAGTATTCTTGCCTGAGAAATCCTATGGGCAGAGATACCTGGCAGTCTCAGGTCCATGGGGTTTCAAAGAGTCAGATAAGACTGGGCAACTGAGCACACATGTGCACGCACGTGCACACACACACACACACACACAATCAGTTCAGTTCAGTTCAGTCACTCAGTCGTGTTCAACTCTTTGTGACCCCATGAATCACAGCACGCCAGGCCTCCCTGTCCAACACCAACTCCCAGAGTCTACCCAAACCCATGTCCATTGAGTTGGTGACGCCATCTAGCCATCTCATCCTCTGTCATCCCCTTCTCCTCCTGCCCTCAATCCTTCCCAGCATTAGGGTCTTTTCCAATGAGTCAACACTTTGCATGAGGGGGCCAGAGTATTAGAGTTTCAGCTTCAACATCAGTCCTTCCAATGAACACCCAGGACTGATCTCCTTTAGGATGGACTGCTTGGATCTTTTCTGAAGTCCAAGGGACACTCAAGAGTCTTCTCCAATATCACAGTTCAAAAGCATCAATTCTTCGGTGCTCAGCTTTCTTCACCATCCAACTCTCACATCCATACATGACCACTGGAAAAACCATAGCCTTGACTAGATTGACCTTTGTCGGCAAAGTAATGTCTCTGCTTTTTAAGATACCGTCCTTGCTAATCTTGGAGTAGCATAATAATTTCTACTGTATCTAAACAACTGAGGTTTTGGATCTCTGTGATAGCAGCCCAGCCTGTATCCTTATACATGCTTATAAACCTATACCGTGAAACTTTTCAACACATTGTATAGACACATGTAGAGACACATAGAATAGATTTAAAAGCCTATTCCAGCTAAACTGTTGGGTAATTTAGATCATGACTCACTATTGACAGAGTTAACTCTGTAAATTGATACAAAGTCCGGGACCCTCAAGGAGGAAAGGGTCCAGGGCAGTCAAGCAGAAGAAAGGGGTCCAGGAAAGGAGGAGAAAAAACTTTTTTTCTACATTGCTTTCTCTTAGTAAAATAGATATTTTTTCTTAAACTCCGAGTTGTTATGACAACAATCTTTAAAACTAACTTTCTTTAAGCCCAGAGCTAACAATTACTCAACAAAACAACTCATCTTGCTCAAGGGTATTTTTTTTTCTTAAGCTCTGTACTAATGATTATATACAACAATGTATCTTGCACAAGGACATGTTTCTTTCTTAACAAGAAACTTCTGACTAATCTTGTTACATTAAGATGTAGGTTGTGGGAGTATGTCTAGTAAGACCTTTCTATTGCTAGTTTTAATCTTGTTAATTTAAGATTTATGTTATGGGAGCCTTGATAAGACTAGCAGTGGGGCACTTTCTGTCTCCCTTCTGATGTCTATTTCAAAAGCTTTCTCTGTCCTTTTTCACTGTAATAAAACTTCTGCCAAACAAAAGCTCTGAGTGATCAAGCTTGGTCCCTGGTCCTGAAGCTAAAGCTTTTTCAGAGATCACGAATCTGCCATTGTTCTCCTTAAGCCATAACTATGGTAATTCTGTATTTTCTAAAACCATTTGCTACAAAATAATAATAGTGACTAAAATACAGTGATAAATTACCCTTTGCTTTAAAAATTTAAGAAAACTAAACTCTCTAAAATCTCACTGAAACGAAATACATTCTGTAATAGAAATTGGTAAGAACAATGACAATGTCCTGAATCATAAAATTTAGGAAATAATCTGTCAAGGTGACATTTCTTAATATATAATTTTTGTATTAGTGCATATGTGTTTTAGAGTCATTAGAACTAAAATTTTTCATCAGTTCATCTCCTGAATTAAAAACATAACTTTAAAATGAAAATATCTGTCATATAAATTTAATATTAGCTTACTATTTACTTATATATAGTCATTTAATATGTATTCAATAAAAGCTTATATACATATTCACATTGCCTGAAAGTCCAGAAACAAAGAACAGTTTGTTTGGAAACTTCCTAACTGTTAGTTAGGAAAATAACATATATGTGTTTATGTGTCACAGCACAAATAATGCTTTTCTTATATCTTTTAAATATACAAATTTGATTTGTTGATTTGAGTGTTATATAATAATAAAAAATACTGTATCATCTATAACACAGCTTTCAAAAGAGCAACATGTAATATAAATTGACAGATACTATGTTTCATGGTGCACTAGCTGGCTGCCCTAATTGGCAACTTAAATATATGCTCCCCACAGATCTATTGTCACTGGATCTGCTTGCTGTAGCCCCTGAACGGAATCCTTATAAGCCAAAAAATAAGCCAATAAGCATTTACACTATGAAAAAACTTTGGGGCAGACACATTTACCATAATTGAGTATCTTCCATTAGCCTTTAGGGCATGCTGAGATTCTAGGGGTACTGGGAGACTGACTCGTGGCACATCCTTACCATTACTTTCTTGAAGTACAATGCACTTTTTCTGGGCTATCTATTTTTACAAAGATGAAAAGCCTTTAAATTTTAAATTTGCAGAAGCTTAAATAACTTAATTCCATTTCAATTGATGATTACATGTTGTAAAGCTTTATAAGTGGCTTCCACCATGCAGCCTATCCCTCTGTCCCTAGATCTTGTGGGATGTCATGCAATCTAGGATTTGAAGACTTAACACTTTCTTCTTCCCTTATTCCACCTATCCCCACCACACAGCTTACCTTCATGTGGTATATCTGTCTTTATCCCACACAAATTTCCATTCAAATTACACTTTTTAAAATATGCTTTGCCGCTGCTGCTGTTTAGCCGCTAAGTTGTGCCCGATTCTCTGAAATCCCATGGACTATAGCCAGCCAGGCTCCATGGTCCACGGGATTTCCCAGACAGGAATATTGGAGTGGGTTCCCATTTTCTTCTCCAGGCAAATTATGCTTTAGGGTATGTTAAAAACTGTAATATCTCTCGCTTATCTTGTTGTGTCTCTCTTCTCCCATTTAGAACTACGTTTTCCACCGTACAGGTTCTTAGATGGGTGGGAGAGGGAAGACTATGGAAACAATTCAAAATGGCAAAAAAATGAGCTCTCTCCCAGCTGTGTAATCCACCCACGGTACAACCTTTACACAGTATGAGTATTCAGTTAATTCCTCCTACATTTTCATGAAAGTTATTCAATAAATAGCTGACTGGTTGTCCTAAAGAAGTGGAAAACAATTTGTAAGCATTTAATGAGATGATTAACAATACTGATGAAGATAATACTTATCGTGTTTACTATACATGACCGTCACTTTACATATAATATTTTGTGCCTGCAGCCACAGCATGCCTCTACCATCATTTCTCCCAGTTTTTGTTCATACAACTGTTGGCCAGTCCTCTCAGTTTGCAGTGATGCACATTTTGTTGTACATAAAGAAGGTCACCCTAGTTTTGCTCAGCATTTCTTTGAAGAATCTCACTGAACACTTGCATTCCAATCCAACAGTTATTCCATTGTTTCTTTGTGGAAAACTCAGCACTTATACACCTTTTATCAATCATTTGTATTTACCAGATAGTGAAATAAATGCCAGTATTCAGCCAAAGTAAAGTGCATGACACTTGGCACAGTTCCCTCAGCTCAAGGAGGCAGCTGGTGTTCTCATTAGCTGAAACCAATTGCAGCACAGTGTACTCACATTCAAGGAACAATGCACCACCATCTGCTGGGCTTGCTGTCATTGGTAAAGAGCATAAAATAAAATTCAGATCATGAGAAAACATATACTATAAAGGAACCATAATAGATGTTATATAGGCAAGGATTATCATTTTAAAAGAAAATGTTTCAGAAACAGCAATAAAGAACCTGTTGTGTATTAAACTCTGTTTTTGATTTTCTGCAGATGTTTCAGCTACACTAGCATCACCTCCTAATACTTCTACCTATCCCAGCCTTTCCTGAAAAGAGGGCTGGGCTCCTGGTGCTGCCCTGGAACTGCAGCAGAATGGCACCAGGCATGGTGACAAAACTCAGAGGCCCTGGCCCCTACCACTGCTTATAGACTCAAAGATGAACTGCTCCATAGGTTTCAGGATCTGGCTTCCCAACAGCTGCCCAAAAAGCTGAATGGAAGAACCCAGGAGGACAGGAGGCAAATACTGATCAATAAATGACAAGAGGGAGGAAGAAGAGGCAGATAAATTATGCCACTTTCTTCCCTCCAAAAGACTACTGTAAAGTGAGTGTTTCCACACAGCTTATCCAGAGATATCTCTAAAAACATGCCTATGTTTTCAATTCAATATGTATACTTTATATTTACTATCCCATTTTCAAAGCTTTGCTTAATTTTTCCCTCAGTTTTGATACCCTCAGACTGTACTCCTAGCAAAGCATCAGCATGCTACTAGGCTTTGCCTCAGCTCTGTTGCCTAGGAAATCCGGGTAAAATAAACAGTATTAAACTAACTGAAGCATTTTTTTATATTTTCCCCAAAGAAACAAGAGGGAAGAAATAGCATTTTAACTACCACTGTGCATACAGTGGAGTAAGGAAAAAAGGAATTAATACAGGTTGAACATTTACAATATATTGGAACTATAATGGATTTTCAAGTTATTTCATGTAATCTCATTTAATCCTCACAATATACCATGTAACTTTATCACTGGAAAACAAGGAAATAAAAGAGGTTAAGTTTTTAACTTGTATATAATACTGAGTTCAGCACAGCAGTACAGACATCACAGCTTGGGTTTAGTGTAGTAGTCAGTCAGCTGTTCTGGTGGCTCAGATAGCAAAGAATCCAACTGCAATGCAGGTGGCCAGGGTTTGATCCCTGGGTTGGGAGGATCCCCTGAAGAAAGAATGGCTACCCACTCTAGTGTTCTTACATGGAGAATTCCATGGATAGAAAAGTCTGGCAAGCTACAGTTCATGGAGTTGCAAACAGTTGGACAGAACTGAGCGACTAACACTGTTCAATGTTCAGATGAGTCCAGGTGTATTCCAGGAGTTGAGAAGCAGCAATGCTAAACCAAACTGCAGGAAATCCTTTAGTCCTATTTTTCCTCTCATACTGAATGTGTGGTTTCATCATTTTCATTTCACAATTCAGATGCTAATCAAAGCTCAGAGGTAGCCAAATAGCACCTTTACTAAACCAATTATGTAAATTCAGAAAAGCATGCAATACAGATGTCATCATCATATCAAATGTCACAGTCTTTGTTTACCTGCCTTTGTTAAGGACAGAATCTGTTGAGCTTCAGCTAATTCAACTTCATTTTCTTTAACAGGTCTTTAAAGGAACAACCTGTGGTTCTATCCAAGCAATCTCCATAACTGTTACTGGCAAACCAATTTGCAAACAATCAGACATAAACAAATTGTTAGCTTGCAATTTTTCAGAGCCACAGACAGAAAGATAAATGAAGAAAAATGAAATGAGTATACAAGATCTATGCGATAAGACAGGATACCAAGTGTTGACAAGGGTTTAGAAAAACTGGAATCCTCATATATTGCTCATGGAAATATTAAATATTCAAACTACTCTGGAAAACTGAAAATACCTTTAAAAATTAAACAAACACTAATCATAGACCCAGTAATTTTACTCCTACATATCTACCCATCAAAAATCAAAACATATATTTGCACAGGTCCATATAAAGACGTGTGCAAATATACACAGCAGAACTATTCAAAATAGCCTAAAACTCAAGAACAATCCAAATATCCAACCAAATTGTGAAGAGATAAAGTACAGTATAGCCAGAAAACACATTATTAGTCTGTAAAAAAAAAGGAATGAACTATTAACACGTGCAATAAAATGGATGAAACTCAAAAACATATTACAAATGAAATACCTCAGCCTCAAAAAACTAAATATGATATGATTCCTTTTATTTAACATTTCTAGAAAAGGCAAAGTTATAGAGACAGAACAGGCTTCCCTGGTGGCTTGGCACTAAAGAATCCACCTATCAATGCAGGAGATGTGGGTTCCATCCCTAGATCAAAAAGATCTCCTGGAAAAGGAAATGGCAACCCATTCCAATATACCTGCCTGCGAAATTTCATGGACACCTGGGTCTGTGGAGTCACAAAGTGTCAGACACGATTTAGCAACTAAACAACAACACCACTAATCTACTTTAACCAACTCTTTTTCATGGCACTTAATAATCTCTAACATATTATGGTGTTGTTTGGCGGTTAAGTCATGTCTGACTCCTTAGGGACGCCAGTGACTGAAGACCACCAGGCTCCTCTGACCATGTGATTTCCCAGGCAAGGATACTGGAGTAGAGTACCATTTCCTACTCCAGGGGATCTTTCTGACCCAGGAATCAAATCCACGTCCCTTGCATCTTCTGTACTGGCAGGCAGATTCTTTACCACTGTGCCACCTTAGGAAGCCCTTATATTAGCCTACAGTTGGGCAAAAGCATCTAACACAAAGCCTGTTTTATAGAAAACTATTGTAAAGCTTATGTAAATTATTGAATACTATACTGAAAGTAAAAAACAGAATTGTTCTAAGTATAACAACTGTTCCCTCCTCTGATTAAATGATTGACTGGGATCTGTGATTTTGAGGAAAAGATCAAAATAAAATACAGTTTCTGCTGACTGCATATTGATTTCACCCCATCATAAACTAGAAAAATCATTCAAATCACTGTAAGTTGGGGACCATCTGTGTTAGAGTCACTCAAAGATTTGCTGTATAAATGAATTTAGGTTCCTACAGATCTGCCAAGTAGACCATCCTGAAGTGTACATCTCTCCTAGTTCTCAAAAAAAAAAAGGCAAATTGACATTTGTGATCTACTGGCCCATGGGCAGCCCAGCCCTTTACTCATGGCCATAGCAACTTGAGTGGTGGGAAAAATAATCTAATGGCAAACACTGCCCACAATGATATAAATAGATGTAGACTGAGCTTAACACAATGTTAGGTGAAGTGAGGAAACTCCTAAGTTTTGGAGTATGACATACAAAGTTCTGCCTCAACTGCAGCCTGCAGCCACCCACACAAATCTAACATAATACTATTAGACAGATTTTTAAATTGTATCCCAAGGAGCTTTTATTTAGCCACAAGTCAAATTAACAACTAAAAAGGATTCTTCTAACTGGAATTTCAGCTGTAAACTCAAAGTAACTGACAGATTCTTATTTACCCATGGTGCCAACAATACTTTACACACTATTCAAAACATGCACTGTAGAGGACTCTGGGAAACTTACAATCTATGTTTAAAGAAACCATCTTAAGGAGGAAGGGTCACTGATTCTTGTAAGCCAAGAACTGGCTATCTTTAAAATCAAATGGTAGCTCATGGATAAGTTTTTACAAGAGACCATGCATAGAAATATAAAGAAATAAGGAAAAACAGACTTCTAATAGAAGACAATACCACAATTCCTCATCTGTCAAACAAAAATAAGTAGTATCTAATCTGGTTATTACTCAGATTTCAGTGAGACTAAAATGTAACTATTAGAAGGTACTAAGAGCCCAAAGAAATATGTATATATTTTGTACTTGAAATAGACATTTTTTACATTGTTCTCTTATCCTTCCTCTCAGATTCCTTGTAGACAGCAACTCTAATCTTTGCTCTGAAATGCTAAGCATTTACCAAACTACTGTGCCTGAGGGTTCTCCATATATCAGTGCCATCAAAGAAACATTTTTAGTAGAATAAGAATTCTAAGACAAAATACTAAAATGTCTTTTTCTCAGTGCAAGATGCTTATCTTTATTCCATTATATTTAAAAAATAAATCTTAAGTTTTGCAGATTTTAGCACTTTTTCTATATGAATTTTTTTCATCTCATTATGACAACCAAGATGAAGGAAATGGAATCATGCATAAATGAACTATAAGAGAAAGAAGAACAGGTTTGCTTAAGCGAATTAAAATGTGGGGAGTATGCCTTTTCAGACACTATTAAGATACTAATGTTTTTATTTTGTGCGAGTCACCTGAAATATTTTAACATATTTATGTTAGCCACTGATGATCCCTCTGTTTAAGACTGAAATCTTAAAAAAACCTGAGATAAATTTCAGAAATAAACCAGCTTAGATACATGCCATGTTAACCAAACAGCTTAGAAGTTCATTAAGCTCATTTATTTGTCCTACATTTTTTTAACAGAGTTAGATGCATGGGGCACAGGATGACTATAAACTAGTAGAGGATAGAAGCATGAAAATGAATTATTGCAATATTGTGCAGTATGTGGCAAGAACAGAAACCCATATGAAGGCTATGATAAACCTAGTAAAAAGGAGAGAGTTATACATTTCACAGACAATATTAATGAAAGGTAGCAAAAATATCCCGCATTATTTGAGTACAAAACACTGTTATCTCTCTTAAATTGCTACAAACAATGGCCTTCTCTATTTTAATTGTTTTCTTGCTGGAGCCATCATCTCTCCTCAGAGACATTCCCATACAACAGACATTACTGTATTTCTAAAACATTTGTCTGATTATGTTACTCCTTATTTTAAAACTTTCAATTCAAACTCTTTATTATGCTATGTACAACTTCAGCATGTTTTTCCCTTTCTACAAATCCTCCGAAGTCCAGACAGTGACCACCCTAGCATTCTAGCCCTTAGTGAATTTTTCCTTCTCTGAACTCCTACATCATGTATTTATTGGCTCTCTAATTCATTTTATTCTAAATTCTATCTTGTCATACACTGTCCTTTGCTATTTCTTTAATGGTCAATTTTTTCCCATATAAAATATAAAATCTTTACTCTCCAAATCCACTATTTGTATTTGTTTTAGAAAAAGCATAAATTCTATAAGTACTTATTGAAATTGAAAAAATTATTCTTTAGTTGATTTATCATGTAAGCACAGGGTCAAAAATGATAAAGTTAATCATCTTTATTCTATCAGATAAATTTAAGAAAGTTATTGTATATTATTTAAAAGTTAATATTTATTACATTGTTAATTCTCTCACATTGTAAAATGTTGCTTGACAGCCAGATTAGTAGCTTCACGGCCTTTATAACCACAACTTTTCCTTATGCTTATATAATTTTTTAAGGAAGAAAAAGAATCCCACTATTTTTAAGTGAATGCTCCAAAAATCCTCTGGCTCCATATTCATTTATTTACTATACAAATATTTATTAAATAACTACTATGTGCCAACACTAGAAAAAGAACACTGAATAAAACAGATTAAAGTATATAACCTCAAATGGCTTAGATTCTAGTTAGGAGGAAGTCAGAAAATATAATACCCAATGGTGATAAGTGAAAAGGAAAAAACTAAAGCAGAAAAGGGAGTAGGGGATGAGGGCTAAGGAAGCAAGCAGGTTACTCTTTTATATATTGTGGTGAGAGAGGGTCTCACAATTAGTGAAATAATATTTGATATAACAGTTGAGCAAAGACTTGAAGAGAAGTCATGTAGATATCTGGAGGAAGAGCATTAACAGACAAAAGAGAAGAGCAAGTTAAAGGTCCTCTAATAAGCACTTTCTTTTAAAAATATATAAAGATGAATAAAGTGTATAGTTTGTAAGACATAGGTAAACTTTAAAGGTGTGCCAAGCATAGAAAAGTAATTAGTGAATAGATTGTAAGACACAGCTAGAATTCATAAGACAACTTAAATACACAAATAGAAGTAGTAAGTAAAGCATGTGTCCCTAAACAGAGATAGGAATATAAGAAAAACCAAGAGAAGCCTAAATTCATGAGGCACTAAATATTCAAGAGGCTCTAGATATAATGCGATCCTGATCCATTCACAGTATACATGAATACTAAATAATCATAAGACACGAGATATTCTTTATGTACAAGGCCTTAATTTGGTTATCCCACATGTTCTTTGTCCGAGAAATACAAAGAAAACAGCTGCTTAGTGATCTAATTGGCAAGCTACAGTTAAGGCCAGGCATACTAAACCCTGGAGCTCTCTTGTAGAGCAAGCATATGGCACCAGTACTACCAAGGCTGGGCCTCTCCCTCACTTCAATTCTGGTCCTCTTTGCAGTTAAAGCAGAGAGAAAAAACATAACAAAACTGTGTATCTCAAGATTAAGGGAAATGTGGTCCTAGACTTTCTTCTTATTGTTCAGTCACTAAGTCATGTCCGACTCCTCGCAACTTCATGGACTGCGAGGCGCACTTCAGGCGTCTCTGTTCTTCACTATCTCCCAGAGTTTGCTAAAACTCATGTCTATTGAGTCAATGATGTTATCTAACCATCTCATCCTCTGCTGCCCTCTTCTCTTGCACTCCATCTTTCTGGGCATCAGCCTTTTCCATTGAGTTGGCTCTTTGCATTAGCTGGGCAACGTACTGGAGCTTCAGCTTTAGCATCAGTCCTTCCAATGAATGTTCAGAGTTGATATCCTTTAGGATTGACTGGTTTGATCTCCTTGCTGCCCAAGGGACTCTCAAGTCTTCTCCAGCATCACAATTCAAAAGCATCAGTTCTTTAGCACTCAGTCTCCCTTATGGTCCAACTCTCACATCCTTACATGACTACTGGTGAAAAACCATAGCATTGACTACATGGACCTTTGTCACTAAAGTGATTTGTCTGCTTTTCCAATGCTGTCTAGGTTTGTAATAGCTTCTCTTCTAAGGAGCAAGTGTCTTTCAATTTTGTGACTGCAATCACCATCCACAGTGATTTTGGAGCCCAAGAAAATAAAATAAATAAAATAATAATAAATAATAAATAAATTAAATAAAATAAAATCTGTGACTGTTTTATGAATATATTCATCTGTTATGAATATATATATAATATAATATATATCTGTTAGATGAATATATTCATCTAACACTTTATTTTGTCTAAATTTATATTTGTATTTTGGGGATAGTTACATTTCTAACATTTTTTCCCATCCATTTGCCATTAAATGATGGGACTGAATGCCATGATTTTTGTTTTGTGAATGTTGAGTTTTACACCAGCTTTTTCACGGTCCACTTTAACCTTCATTAAGAGGCTCTTTAGTTCCTCTTTGCTTTCTGCTGTAGGGGTTTTGGCATCTGTATATCTGATATTTCTTCCCGCAATCTTGATTTCAGTTTGTGCCATACAGCCCTGCATTTTACATGCTGTATTATGCATATAAGTTAAGTAAGCAAAGTGACAATATACAATTGAAAAATTCTTTTCTCAATTTTGAATCAGCCCATCGCTACAAGTCCAATTTTAACTGTTGCTTCTTGACCTGCACAGGTTTCAGGAGGCAGGTAAGATGGTCTGGTATTCCCATCTCATTAAGAGATTTTCATGGTACATTGTGATCCACACAGTCAAAGGCTTTAGCGGAGTCAAAGAGGCAGAAGTAGATGTGGTTTCTTTGGAATTCTCTTGTTTTTCTAGTATCCAACGGATGTTGGTAACTTGATCTTCCTCTGCCTTTTCTAAATCCGGCTTGTACATCTGGAAGTTCTTGGTTCACATACTGCTGCAGACTAGCCTGAAGGATTTTGAGCATTGCCTCGCTAGCCTGTGAAATAAGCGCAATTATCTGGGAGTTTGAACATTCTTTGGCACTGCCTTCTTTGGAATTGGAATGAAAATTGACCTTTTCCAGTCCTGCAGCCACTGCTGAGTTTTCCAAATTTGCTGGTATATTTAGTGCAGCACCTTAACAGCAACATCTGCTATGATTTTAAGTAGCTCAGCTGGAATTCCATCACCTCCACTAGCTTTGTTTGTAGTAATGCTTCCTAAGGCCCACTTCACTTCACACTCCAGGGTGTATGGCTCTAGGTGAGTGACCACATCATCATGATTATCCAGGTCATTAAGACCTTAATGCATAGTTCTTTTGTGTATTCTTGCCACCGCTTCTTAATCTCTTCTGCTTCTGTCAGGT
This sequence comes from Antilocapra americana, assembly GCA_007570785.1. NCBI lineage: Eukaryota > Metazoa > Chordata > Mammalia > Artiodactyla > Antilocapridae > Antilocapra > Antilocapra americana. The sequence continues at coordinate 13,278,300 of ML663563.1, forward strand.
CCTTGAAACCATTCTGTCCTTTACTGCAACCATCTTTGCATGAAATGTTCCCTTGTTATCTGCAATTTTCTTGAAGAGATCTCTAGTCTTTCCCATTCTATTGTTTTCCTCTATTTCCTTGCATTTTTCACTTAAGAAGGCTTTGTTATCTCTCCTTACTATTCTCTGGAGCTCTGTATTCAGTGGGATATATCTTTTTCTTTCATTTCTCTTTTCCTAGATACTTGGAAGGCCTCCTCACACAACCACTTTGCTTTCTTCCATTTCTTTTGCTTGGGGATGGTTGTGATCACCACTTCCTATACAATGTTATGAACCTCTGTCCATAGCTCTTCAGGTACTCTGTCTATTAAATCTAATCCCTTGAATCTATTCATCACCTCTACTGTATAATCATAAGGGATTTGTTTTAGGTCATATCTGAAAGATCTAGTGGTTTTCCCTAGTTTCTTCAATTTAAGCCTGAATTTTGTGATTTTCCCTCTATCCACAACCGTCTTTACAGTGCTGGATGTTCAGCACCTACTTTAGGTAATGGAATAGGAAAATAAAGTCTGGGAATCTTTTAAACACTGAATCAGGAAGGTCTTCAACTGCTGCTAATTTCTTGCTAAGTACAGCCAATTGCTGTGTCCCACACTATCACTGGGTACAGAAATAGAGAAAAGAAGGTTTAATATAAAACCATTCTTCTGGGGTTTTATCTTGTTTCTTCATCTGAAATATATTCATCTAACACTTTATTTTGTCTAAATTTATATTTGTATTTTGGGGATAGTTACATTTCTAACCTGGAAAAGTGGCCCTCTGTAGGTGATGTCCTATGCAATCTAGCAGTACACCTCCCTCTCATCGTACAAGGGTCAGGGACTATCCGGCCCTAGGACAGTGTCAGGCCAATTGGACTGAAGGTTTCTTGCTCTGGTGTTTGCTCCCTGGTGGGTAGAGCTGGGCCCTGGCCCTCTGGTAGATAAGGCCATAGCTAGGGGTTTGTCCAGGGATGGTTGTGGGCTCTGGAAGTCTTTAGGCAGCTGATGGGTGAGGGGCTGGGTTCCTGCCTGGTTAATTTTTTGTCCTGAGGAATCCCAACACTGGAGCCTACAAATTGTTGGGTGGGGCCACATCTTGGTCCTAATAAGCCAAGCAAAATATCCATCTCTGGGAGAATTCACACAGATGGATTTTACCCAATATGTCTGCCACCAGTTTTTATGACCCCAGGGTGAGCCACAGTACCCCCCTACCCCAGGGCTCCCCAGCAGACCCTCCAAGATCAGCAGATAGGTCTGACCCAGGCTCCTATGAAGTTGCTGCTTTTGCCCTTGGTTCCAGTGCATGTAATGTTTTGTGTGTACCTTTTAAGAGTGAGGTCACTGCTTTCCCCAGTCCTAAAGAACTCCTGCAATTAAGCCTCATTTCGAAGCCCAATGCTTTAGAGGCTCCTCTTCCCAATGCCAGACCTTTGGGCAGGGGAGCCTGATGTGGGGCTCAGAATTCTCACTCCTGTGGGAGTGCCTCTGCAATATAATTACTCTCCAAAATTCTGAAGAATATCTTATCTCTAAAACAAAACAAAAGAGAAATGCACCACCAAAGATATGCACAAAGATGTTACATCAGGAACCAAAACTAAAAATAATCTAAAGAGAAAACTGTTAATTATACCAAAGGAGTAAAATATCTTTTGTATTAGTTTCATCAAGTTTCATGGAAACAAGCGGCTTTATAGAATTATATTAATGAAAACCAAATTAAAGATTAATTTAAACTAAGAGAATAAATATTTATTGAGCACCCACCTTTTGAAAAGTCCTATGTTTGACACTGGTGAGAAATAAAAGTAAGACACGAGTTCATTCTCACAGAGAATGCATTTCAGAAAACGCAGACACAGTCCTTTACAAAAAGAAACAAGACAAAATAAGTACTGAAAGGAGAATCAAAAATGTGTTCTAGGACTCAAGGGGAATTACTGTTAGAAGGAAATCAAGAGCTGATATTTTATAATAACTTTAAAAAAAGTATAATCTACAAAATTTTTGAATCACTATGTTGTATAGCTGAAACTAATATAATATTGCACAACAACTATAGCTCATGAAAAAATAAATAAATAAAAATACTTTTTAAAAACCTAAACTTTTTAAACTATAGAAGTGTGTGGGGGGGATCAGAAAAAGGTCAGAGACTACAGTACAGTTTAAAAGGAAAAATAGAACATTTGTAAAGAATATTTGCTACAGTAAGGAAGCTGTAGTTTTCAGAAGAGCCAAAAGATCCAAGAATAATATGGGAAAATAAACTTGTTTCTGCATCAAAACAAATAAAAATAGATGGAAAGTAGTGTTTGAAAAAAACAAATCTTTCAAATTTTTTGCCAAGTTGCTCTATTTATAAAATTTGAAAAACATTTAGCAATGTAACCCAAATTCTGAACTACAGTTACCTCATTTGTAAAGTAACTTACTTATTGCATTTGTTATGAGAATAAAATGAAACAGTGAGTTTTTACAAAGAAATATAGACAAAGCACAGACGGTAAAGGAACTGCCTGCAATTCATAGCTTCCTTTGTAGCTCAGTTGGTAGAAAACCTGCATGCAATGCAGGAGACCTGGATCTGATTCCTGTGTTAGGAAGATTCCCAGGAGAAGGAAATGATAACCCACTCCAGTATTCTTGCCTGGAGAATCCCATGGACAGAGGAGTCTGGCAGGTTACAGTCCACGGGGTCACAAGAGTCAGACACAACTTAGAGACTAAACCACCACCACCATAGCCAGAGCACAGATCCTAAAGCATCTGCCTGCAATGCAGGAGACCTGGATTCGATCCCTGAGTCAAGAAGATGCCCTGGAGAAGGAAGTAGCTGCCCACTCTAGTATTCCTTCCTGGAGAGTCCCATAGACAGAGAAGCCTGGCAGGCTATAATTCATGGGTCACTACAGTTGTACACAACTGAGCAACTGACTAACACTTTCACTTTCACATTGCAAAAACAGCTTCAGATGAAAATTTAGCATTCCAAGGATTAAAAGGATGCTCATGATAAAATTTATCAAAAACAGTACAAGGCAAGTTCCCATAATTCTACAGATACTAAGACAAGTCAGAGAATTGAGTGTTTGGTGGAGGAACACTTGTCTAAGTGTCAAACACTAAATCAAAATCAATGCCTAGAATATCAATCAAAACCATGTCTTCACAAGACGTGTATAAAGTGTTTCCTCTTCTTAAATTCCTCTCAATTTTTTTCAAGAAAAGTATTTTGATAGACACCTTTGTAAATGGAATTTCAGGATTAAAAATGAATGTACTTATCAATTATATGTACTACAAACAGAATTATATATACACATGAAAATCAATGTATTTGGGTCAGTCACAGTTGATCCAAAACATCTTCCAAACATCTGAGTCAGTACACTTTCTTGCCAAACTAGTTATGAATTGCAAATACACAAATGTGCACAGAAGTAGGCAGCATATTTGAGCTATAAAAAGAAAATTATTTGTATATTGTTAAGACAAAAACAAAATCAAACAAAACTAGTGGCACAAAAAAAACTGTGTATTGGGACATTCTAAATAATTGACATAAGGAATAATCTGGTTCTAGGAAAAGAAAGGTAATTATGTCTCTTAGGAAATTTTACACACTTAAGAAGGAATGCCAAATACATTTTATTTTATATAACACAAAAGAATCTCTAGTAGACATATACTAGAATATTGGAAATCTTTCTAAGCTACCAAAACTACCTGGATAGAGCAAGAGGTCAGTCATTTCATTTTAGAAAGAAAGGCAAACAGAAAGTTATAATAGTAATTTAAAGGTTTGTTAGGTTTAGAAACATTTTCTTTAGATATTCTCTAAGGGGTTCTAGATTTTTTTTAAAATAAATGGAATCTTTTTCATATTTACTGAAAATTTAATTATACCCTGGTAACACACATTGTATTACTGAAAAAAATGTGCCTATGACTTGAAATCTACAAAACATTCTATGAAGAATTACAAAATAAAATCCTAACCATTATATGATTGCTGTGTTTCTTCATTAAGCACTATTTGGCATCTGCTCGTGAGAACTGGCTTAATATATGTATTCATGACTCAAGAATATGTGTCATAAGAAATTAAAAATCAAGAGCCCAATAGTAAGCCTGTCCCATTTTAAGACAAGAATATACACCAAAATTCTTCAAACACTCCCTCTTGATGCAAACGCCTGAAGGTCTTTCATTTATCCATCCATTCATTTATCAAACACTTGTTGAACACCTGATTCTCTCTGCAAATGAGTAAGGTAGGCAATTAGAATACAAAGATATAAACAAAGATAAATACAATTCATGTCCTTTTACTGCCCAGTCTAGAGCTTGTAAGATAAAGCATATGTACTGTCTAAAACTGTGCTAAAATCTAATCACTATGTTAACTTTTCTAATTATTAGAAAACTTCAGTCATGTTTGATGATGTATATGTACGTGTATATGCAGTAGATATACAGGCATATCTCAGAGATATTAGAGGTTTCATTTCAGACCACCACAATAAAGTCAATAAAGCACATCACACAATTTTTTTGTTTTCTAGTGCATCCAAAAGTTATGTTTACACTGGCTCAGAAGTTAAAGCGTCTGCCTACAATGCAGGGAGTTCAATCCCTGGGCCGGGAAGATCCCCTGGAGAAGGAAATGGCAACCCACTCCAGTATTCTTTCCTGGAGAATCCCATGGATGGAGGAGCCTGATCCACAGGGTCGCAAAGAGTCGAACACGATTGAGCGACTTCACTTTCACAGTCTGCAAAAGCATTTATGATTAAAAAAATGTAAATATCACAATTAAAAAATATTTTAGTGCTAAAAATTCTAACCATCAACTGTTATAGTAGTAACATAAAAGATCACAGACTGATCACAGATCATCATTATATAATAATGAAAAAAAGTTTGAAATACTGCAGAAATTACCAAAATGTGACAGAGGAACACAAAGTGAGCTGTTGGAAAAATGGTGCTGATAGACTTGCTTGATGCAGGGTGGCCACAGATTTTCAGTTTATTAAAAAAAATACAATATCTGAGATGCAATAAAGCAAAGTGCAATAAAATTGTATGCCTGTATACATAAGTGTGTATACATGTGCGCGCACACACACACACACACACACACACACACACTAACATATGCTTTTTAAAAAAATCTTCAATTCTAGATAGCTTATATGGTATGATATGAAAACAGCCCTGCTCTAGGAATCAAGACCTACATTCTAGTCAGCTCAACTGTTTCTTAGCTACATGACCTAGGGCAGGTCCCAACTTTTACCAACCTGTTTCTCAACACATAAAATGAAAGTAATTATACTTGTTTTACCTACCTCACAGGCTTGTTATGAAGATTAAATAGGAAAAAATATAACAGTGTACATTCAATTGTAGTTTTATTGTTTTTTCAATAGTCTTGTATGAGTGTGAGAGTTGGACCATAGAGAAGGCTGAGGGCCAAAGAATGATGCTTTTAAGTTGTGGTGCTGGAGAAGACTCTTGAGAATCTCTTGGACTGTAAGGAGATCAAACCAGTAAATTCTAAAGGAAACCCACCCTGAATATTCATTGGAAGGACTGATCTTGAAGCTGAAAATCTAATACTTTGGCCACCTGATGTGAAGAGCCAACTCACTGGAAAAGACTCTGATGCTGGAAAAGACTGCAGGCAAAAGGAGAAGGGGGCAGCAGAGGTTGAGACTGTTAAATAGCATCACCAACTCAATAGATCTGAGCAAATTCTGGGAGACAGTGGTGGATAGAGGAGCCTGGCATGCTACAGTCCAGGGGGTCACATATGACTTAGCAATTGAACAAGAAAACAAATTAAACTGTAGAACTCTATTCAAATTTAAAATGTATTATAATGCAAATATGTGAACTTGTTATTTCAACTTCCAAAGCTTTTAAAACTGCTAAATATCATCCTGTAAGTTTTTCAAGCAATCTCAGCTTAATAGCAAAGTCTTAAATCCTTTGAAGAGTAATGCTGAAGATGTAATGAGATTTGAGTTAATGCTACAGAACAACCACTTGGCCAAAATTTCTCAAAGAAGCAGATATATCCTAATCACTTAGGAGCCTGTTAAACATATTGACTTGTAAACCTGATTTATAGAGGGCTGAGTTTGGGAATCTACAAGTTTATCAAGTACCCAGGAGATTATTTACACGCATTAAAATATAAGAGCCACTAACCTATGGTGAAAGATCACCTTATCCTTCTGCCTTTAGTAGCCGATAAGATTAAGAAAAAAAGTGTTTTTATTAGAAAATAAAACATCATACAGAAATACAGCTGCGTTTTTCAGCTTCTTTAAAAATATTTTATTCAAAAAATAAGGTGTTAAATAATATGCTTAAGTAAGAATAATATTAAGAATAAATTAGTTTCTCAACTTAAATAGTGCTAAAAATAAAAACTATATCCAAAAGCAATTGGGAAATATATAATAAGCATTTGGGGCCATTAATATAAAGTCTTTTTTTCTGTTGAAAGAAAACAATTTAGCATAAATGCTACCAACTCCTTGCAATGTCACACTACCATCATGGTTCATGATATAGATAACAAGATAAAATTATTCAGTCAATAGTTCTGCAAGTATGCTTTCTATAAGTTCAGTGATAAATGAGAATTCTCCCATGTTTCTAAATTGAATTTTCTATAAATATACACAAAGAAAGTAATGGAATTGTAAGAGCTCTTTTTGGCAAATTAAATATAAAATTAGTAAAAACCTACTGCTATTGCAGTAAAAATAGTACCTATTTTATAGAGTTCCTGTGAAGATTACTATGATTATAATTATGATTATCATATCTTAAATTCATCCCTTACCTTCGTGCCTTCCTATGCCTACCACATTTTTCTAATTCCCATTATAGCAAACTCAAAACAGTGGCAAATTCCTAGTCTCTAATTCCTTATTCTCCCTTGAACCTCCTCCATTCAGGCATTTGTCACCATCATGCACTGAAAACTCACACTATTCCAAATATTATACATTCTCTACTGAACCAACACAAATTTCAAATGCACAATGTTAAAGAAATTCTGCTTATGTAAACTAATTTTTCAAAAGATGTTTAAGTAAAAAATAGATAGTGGATGCTATTCAAATATGTAATAGAGAATTTAAAGCTATTTATGTAATAAAATTATAGTTGTGAATTTACTTTTAAAATTGTCTTAATATTAAATGTTATTCTATAAGTGAAAAGATTAATTAGAAAAATATATAGAATTTGTTGTTCAAAAAAATATATCTTTACCAAAACAATTATAACATTTTTAAGGATGTCTGTATAAAACATACTTTTATATAGCAAAACTATGTAAGACCTTTTATAGAATTGTATCCATCTAACAAAACTGAAATGCAGAAAAATTTAAATAGTTGAATAAAAGCACTGCTAAAAAGCTTCATACAGTTCTTAAGATATTCCTTACATTAACTTTTAAGAAACAAAAACCTATACACACTTCTCCTTGCAGCTGCTTTATAAATAAAGTGTATATAAAGTTCCAAAACAAACTATGAAGAAAGGCCCTATATTACTCCTGCATGTCTCTCACTAACAGACGTTTCTCTGTTTGAAACAGAGGGCCTCCTGTTCACTGAAATGACTGAAAACGTGGAGTTGGTCATTCTTAAGTAGGCCTTAAGGGGAAAAAAATGTACAATTAGAAAAATAATAAATTTACTCAAACAATGGACAAAATAGTAACAAGACAGGTACAAACCTTATCATTTTAATTTTGTAATTAATATTTCATTTTGTATACAAATATATTTTCTTTATTTCATATATAAAGTACATTTCTAAATATTTCTTCTCTGGCCATTCTTCTTGTTCAAGTGACAAAGAAAGCTTAGAATACTCAAAAAACACTCCTGAAAGTTCTAACAGAAACCTGAAGTTACAGAACATAGCCTGTTAAAAAAATTATTCCTTTAGTCCTTAACATCATCTTGCCCTCTTAAAATAAAATTTAAAAAACTAAAAATTATTTTCTAATTTCAACAAATTTCCAAGCAATATACTTGGTATATAACTTGAAAATAATTCAAGGTCATTACAATATGATTATATTTCCTTTAAGCATGACTGAAATGTATTTTTTTTTTTAGTTTTTATTATTATTATTTAACAGAAGGGAAATTTTTTTTTTTTTTTTTTCTTTTTTTTTCTATTTTTTAATTGTTTTTGCCATACATTGTCATGATATCACCATGGGTTTACATATGCTTCCCCTCCGGAACCCTCCCTCCCTCTTCCCTCCCCCACCCTGGGAAATCTCACTGCACCAGCCCCGAGCATCAATCCTGGGCTGGCGATTGATTAGACATATGAAAATTAACATGCTTCAATGCCCTTCTCCCATATCATCCCACCCTTACCCTCATCCACAAAGTCCACGAGTCTATTCTATACATCTGCGTTCCTTTAAACTGAAGTGACTGTCGAATTTAATTTAAGAAACCATATTCCTTCTGAAATGTATTTTCTTCAGAAAGAAATGTACAAATCAATGTTTCTATCTACCCAACTACACAGCAAGTACGGTCCACAGACAAGGAATTCAAAGACTCGGTGAATATAGCACAGTACTGAAACCAATAGCTCAGTTGGTAAAGAAGCCGCCTGCAACACAGCAGACTCCAGTTTAATTTCTTGGTCAGTTGGGAAGATCCGCTGAAGGGATAGGCTATCCACTCCAGTATTCTTGGGCTTCCCTTGGGACTCAGCTGGTAAAGAATCCGCCTGCAATGCAGGAGACCTGTATTTGATTCCTGGATTTGGAAGATCCCCTGGAAAAGAGAAAGGCTACCCACTCCAGTATTCTGGCCTGGAGAATTCCATGGACTGTATATAGTTCATGGGGTCGCAAAGAGTCGGACAGGACTGAGCAACTTCCACTGAAACCAGAAATGCTAAATGTTTATCCCGTTGGCATCGACACACACTTTAATGTCCTATGATCACTTCCCACTATAGCTACCCAGGTCGCCCAAAGTGTTCACTCCCTCCCTTGAAGGGACAAAGCCTGTGATCTAGGTAATCTATCTGGCATTTATCTTTTGCTTATGTATTCTTTTAGGTAGTCTTTAAGCTTTCAAGGGAAAAGACTGTCTTATTCTTTTCTTGGCTTCATCAGGTTCATTCATCTTTTATTCCTTCTCAAAGATATTGAGTTCCTTATCTCCCTTCTCTCTCCAGTATCCACAATACCCACTTTTTAAATTATGATCACAATCTTCAAATGAGCCCTTAGCACTACCAGCATGCTTATTCATACTCAAGTTAATTCACTCACAAACTGTACAAAATAACCATTTCTTCTCCAACATATCCAACCCTACTCTAAGCTGATGCCCCTGTTTATTTCAATGAGAAACACAAGTTGTCAGAATGTCTTAAGTATTTTTCCACTCCCAAATCTACACTTTGCTGTTAAAATGAATGTACATTCTTTGTTCCTATCAAAGGTCAATTTCTCCACATACAGGCTGAATTTCATCATTTCTCACCTACTTGAAAACTTTATTCCTGGAAATATTCCTTCAACTCCTGCAGTCTTCCCTCCCTACTAGATCACTTTCAGCATACAAACATTTTATAATTGCATTCCTATCTTTATGCCTCAGATTAAATTGAAGTAAAAACAGTACCTATTTTATAGAGTTTCTGTGAAGATTACTATGATTATAATTATGATTATCATATCTTAAATTCATCCCTTACCTTCATGCCTTCCTATGCCTACCACATTTTTCTAATTCTCATTATAGCAATGTCAAAACAGTGGCCAATTCCTAGTCTCTAATTCCTCATTCTCCCTTGAATCTCCTCCATTCAGGCATTTGTCACCATCATGAACTGAAAACTCACTTCACAAGTACACTAATGACTACCATGTAACCAAATCCAATACTCCCTCAGTTCTCAAGGAAATAATAGCCAACACATAATGGAAAAAATGGAAACAATGACAGACTTTCTTTGGAGGGGGGGAGGGATGGCTTCAAAATCACTGTGGATGGTGACTATAGCCATGAAATTAGGACACTTACTCTTTGGAAGAAAAGTAAACAAACCTAGACAAACCTAGACAGTGTGTTAAAACACAGAGATATCACTTTGCAACAAAAGTCTGTATAGTCAAAGCTATGCTTTTTCCAGTAGTCATGTTCAGATGTGAGAGATGGGCCATAAAGAAGGCTGAGTGATGAAGAATTGATGCTCTCAATCTGTGGTGCTGGAGAAGACTCTTAGGAGTCCCTTGGACAGCAAGGAGATTAAACCAGTCAATCCTAAAGGAAATCAACACTAAATATTCATTGGAAGGACTGATCCTGAAGCTGAAGATCCAATACCCTGGCCACCTGAAGTGAAGAGCCAACTCACTGGAAAAGAGGTTGATGCTGGGAAAGACTGAGAAAAATGAGAAGGGGGATGAGATGGATGAGATGGCATCACTGACTCAATGGACATGAGTTTGAGTAAATTCTGGGAGATGGTGAAGGACAGAGAAGCTTGGCATGCTGCAGTCCATGGGGCTGCAAAGAGTCGGACATGACTTAGCAACTGAACAACAGCAAATGGAACTCTTACCGTCCTGCACACATGCTCATTTAACCCTCAGAATAACTCTGTGGGATAGATACTATAATTATGTCATTTTAATGAAGAAACCAAAGCACCATGAAGTTGAGTAACTAACTCAATGTCACGGTTTACTCAATCTCTCAGCAAGTTTAGACAAAATCCCACAATATGTCTCTACTATTTAAACAAATATTCCCTACTCAGTTCCTTCACAAGCAATAAGCCAGTGTCCTTACACTATATTATTCACAATGATTCTCAACTTTCTTAATTCTATGCCCATTTCAAAGAAAAATCTTTTACTAGTCTTTTACACATGATACCCAACATGAAATCAATAATGTCAAGAAATGAACAGAAGAAGGAAAATGTAGCCAATAATCAAGAGAAAAAGTGGATAATGGAAACAAATCAACAAAAGATCAAAATGTTGGAGCTAGCTAGGAGCATCTTAAAATAACTATTATATATACATGTATATATATATATATTTTTTTTAAGAGAGAAGAAAAGATTTACCAAATAGATTAAAAGAGAGAATTTCAAGGGAAAATTCAAATTTTAAAAACTAGATGAATAATCTGTAATTAAAAATACAATATCTGAAATAAAAAACTAATTAACCATGTTTAATAGCAGAGGATGAGATGGTTGGATGGCATCACCGACTCAATGGACATGGGTTTGGGTGGACTCTGCGAGTTGGTGATGGACAGGGAGGCCTGGTGTGCTGCAGTTCATGGGGTCACAAAGAGACTGAGCAACTGAACTGAACTGAACTGGTGGCTCAGATGCTAAAGAATCTGCCTGCAATGCAGGAGCCCTCGGTTCAATCCCTGGGTCAGGAAGATCCCCTGAAGAAAGAAATGGCAACCCACTTCAGTATTCTTGCCTAGAGAAACCCATGTACAGAGGAGCTTGGCAGGCTATAGTCCATGGGTTTGCAAAGAGTTGGACATGACTGAGTGACTATCATTCACTCACTCACTCACTCAAAGAATTAGAAGATTTAAGCAATGCTATTAGTTATCTTGACTTATTTGATATTTATAAAATACTAAAGGCAAATATTGTAGGATACACACTTGTCATATATGCATGAAACATTTACCAAAACAGGCCATCTGCTGGGTCATAAAGCAAGTCTCTACAAATTTCAGAGAACTGAAATCACACGAATTATATTCTCTGACCACAGTGGAACTAAACTAGAAATAAACAACACAAAACTCTAAAACTCCTAAATATGGAAAATTAAATTACAGAGCTGCTTCTCCCCCTTCCCCTTGCACCAAGTTCTTATATATCAGAAGCTTGAAAGGACAGAGAAAGAGAGAGGAATGATTCTCCTTGCTCAAATGTCACTGCCCTCTTTCAGACTCATCTTTGTCCTTAACACTGCTCTGTTCTATATAAAGCCTTCCCTTTTGCCTTTTCACCAATTCCTGTCTGCCTTCATGGCCCAGCTTTTAACCTTGTCTTAACCATGAAGCGGTTCCTAATGATCTCAACTTTCCCTCACTTTTAAACTAAATATTGTCCATGTCTCGTTTAGCCTTCAATTTCCTCTTATCTTGAAGTACTTTAAAAACATTTCACATGTATAAACACTAATTTTTCAATAACACTGTCAGTTATTTAATGATATAATCTATACCTTCTGACTTGGTACTCATGCACCAGCAACATGACCATCAGCTGGGAGGGCTTGTTAGAAATCTGGAGTCTCAGATCTCATGCTACTATTAAATTAAAATCTGCATTTTAACTAATTCTAAAGTGACTGAAATGCTGAAATTTGAAATGCTATGCCTTACCGTCATTCTTTTTGAAAGCTGAAACTGAAATTTAATTGCTCAGTTTAGTTAGTTGTTAGTTTAGTTGTCAGTTGCTCAGTCATGTCCAACTCTTTGCCACTCCATGGACTCTAGCCCACCAGGTTCCTCTGTCCATTGGATTCTCCAGGCAAGAATATGGGAGTGGTTTGCCATTTCCTTCTCCAGGGGATCTTCCCAACCCAGGGAGTGAACCTGAGTTGCCTGCACTGCAGGCATTATTAACCATCACAATAAATTATATATAGAAGCAATTCAATAAATATAATTCTAAATGATCTAAAAACATATGCATGCTTTTACATCTTTAACATACAAAGAGCACACAATAAATTTAGGATTAGGAAATCTTTTAGGAATGCCTCCTTTATTTTTCAGGGAAAACATCAGTCATGACCTCTTTGAACTTCTTTAAAAAATTAATACGGCATCTGAGAATATATCATAAAGAATAAGTAAAATTTCATTATTTTGACACTGTAGTATCTAAAAATCTTCATTTCTAGTTTAAACAAATAAATTGGTAGTTTATATTACACGCCCAGTTCCTCACTCCAATTTTGGAAGCAATTGTTTAATTCTTCCCTCCTGCTCCTACCTATTCAATGCTATTTCACTTAAACAAAACATCAACATCTAATCCCGGAGTCCCTTTGGCCAGGCAGGTTATTCAGGGATAAGGAAGAAGTGTGTCCAGACGGATGCCCACTGTCATACCTCTCTTTGATCTAAGAGAAAAAAGTCAATTCTGATGGATCATAATTCTGAAGTCCTACAAGGAATAATTAATTCAGATTATTTCAAAACTGGTGGTAAAACTAAAAAAATCATATACTTAACATAGAATACAAAAATATATTCAGACTATGTCCTTTTTATTGTTCTAATAATAATTAAGGCCATTAAACGTGACATATAGAATTAAGGCTATATTAAAATGTAAATATTTCATAAAATTATTTTCCCATAGGAAGAAATTTGACTGTCCTGACAGATAAAATCAACAAAATGTCATACAACAAAATAATAAACCTATTTGTTAAAGCTAATAAGACTATTGCATCAACACCCACAAATTAGGCATAAACATACTATATACTTGATTTTATAAAGGGTTCAGATGTATTCGAGTTTAACTAAATATCTACTCTATAAGAACCTTAAAAGAAAACATGGTATATATAACAGTTTGACTAAAATGCATAAGATTATCCTTTTGTATAACTATAAATTAAAATTTGGCACAACTTTAGGGGCCTGGTTTGGATGGCTCAACCTCCTTTAAAATAAAAAGCAGGGATATTTGAATTCATATTTTCTTTTTCTTTACATATATCAGAAACATTCTAAATCTTTCTATAGACTTAAGATATTTTACTTAAAGATTTAGACATAATTATTCTTTCTATTGCTAGGGACACTAATATAAAGATTATGTTTCATTCAACTGTCCTTTTTATTCTTTTCTCCCCCACATTTGTTCAATGAGAGAAGTACAGCTGTACAGAATGCAGACTAAAAATGATCACTATGAGACCATTAATTGCTATTACAACACTGTCTGGTGACTTTATTATCAAACGATCTAGCTGATATTTGGTTGAAAACTGTATATTCTAAACACAGAAAATAATTCTTTTAGAAAACAATTTAAAAGCTTTTAAAGAGCTCTTAAAGAGTTTTACACAGGCTTGGTAAACATTTAATCCAGCTAAACATACGACTTCCCGGGTAGCTCAAATGGTAAAGAATCTGCCTGCAATGCGGGAGACCTGGGTTTGATCTCTGACTTGGGAAGATCTCCTGGAGAAGGGCACAGCAACCCACTCCAGTATTCTTGCCTGGAGAATTCCATGGACAGAGGAGCATGGCAGGCTACAGTCCGTCCATGGAGTCACAAAGAGTTGGACACAACTGAGCAACTAACACACACAGCTAAACATAAGACCTAAAGACCAACATAGATCCGTGAAGACTTGATAACCAGAGGATGCCAGCAGCACCACACAACAGGAAAAAAATTCATGCATGTAGGCAAATACATAACTAAGCCTAGCAGGAGGCAGAGAACAACAGCAAGAACGAGGGCAAACAACAGGCAGAAGTCTAAGTAGATATAGTCCATGTATGTTGGCAGGAATCAGAGGTTCAATCACAAACATTTGTTTTAAAACAGAAAGTTATACAGTCATTCAACATATATATACTGGATATCTCTTCTGAATTAATCACTGTTCCATGGACTAAAAAGCCTGAGGAGCTACAGTCTGTGGAGTCACACAGTCAGACACAACAGAACATGCTCCACCACCACCACCACTACCACCTAGACACTGGTGATCCAGTTATGAATAAAACAAAAACAGCTGCTTACAGGAGTCTGTGCTAAACATTCTGTGAATAGAAATGTTGCTTTTGTTGAAGTTAGCTCAAGAGACAGTTTAATGATGAACTAAGCAGTAAACAAAGGCAATAACTAAGACATATGGATCAACAAGACAGAGTATACAATACCGAAGCAGTGATCAAGGCAGCATTCAGTTCCTGGAATCAAGCGACTGAAAACCTAGTAATAAAGGTTCAATTCATCCACCAAAAAAATTTATGTCTATACTAAATATTAGAAATTAAAAATTAGAAAGATAAGACAAAACCGACCTTCTGAGACACTGGAGCTCAGGATGGCCTGGTGTTTAAGAACAGATTTGTCGTAGAGTTTGAGGTAATGATAATGTGCAAGTGTTAAGTAACAACGTCTATGAGTCGAGATATACAAGAGCAAGAAGACAGAGATAAGCACAAATGTGTTCAAAGCAGTGCTTTAAGAAAGAATAATCTGATGGCAATGAAACAGATTAGAAAGGGTCATAATATAAGGCAGAGGGCATAATAGGAAGAGCATGTGATTGAACTAAGGAAACCTGGCTCTAGTCCCTGTTCTTTTATTATTCTGACAGTTTCAGAGTCTTTGTTTTGTCATCTTTAAAACAGGGAAAAAAAAATTATAAGCTGATTAGAAGGTGCCTAATCGGCTTCCTGGGTGGCACTAGTGGTGAAGAACCCGCCTGCCAGTGCAGGAGATGGAAGAGACACTGGTTCAATTCATGGGCTGGGAAGATCCCCTGGAGAAGGGTACAGTATTCTTTGCCAGAAAATCCCACAGACAGAGAAATCTGTCAAGCTCCAGTCCACAGGGTCGCAAAGAGTTGAACACGACTGAAGTGGCTTAGTAGACATACAGCAAGCAATGAGGATTTACTCTCAATCTGCAAAGAGTCATACAAATGTTAGTTACTACAATCATTAGAGAAAAAAAAAACATAGCAAAAGGTCAGTCATTAAGCAGTAAAGACCAGAACTAGAGCAATAACAATGTGAATTACTAAGGAGTGGCAAGGAGAAAAGTGTAAGAGACACCAATGAGAAAGAAGCAGCAAGACTTGGCAACAACCAGAGGCAGGTGAAAAGAAGAGAAATTTTAAAAAACGTTGAGTACCAGAAGACACAATGACAACGGGCAGAGTAATGAAAAACTATTACAGTATTAAATTGTGGAAAAAAATATTAAACATGAATATAACATCTAATACTACTAAAACCATGTGTGTGTATTTAGTTGCCCAGTCTCATTCGACTCTCTGTGACCCCATGGACTGTAGCCCACCAGGCCCCTCTGTCCATAGGATTTCCCAGGCAAGAGCACTAGAGTGGGTTGCCATTTCCTCCTGCAGGTCTCTTGCGTCTCCAGTATTGGCAAGCTGGTTCTTTACCACTAGTGCCACCTGGGAAGCCCAAAACCATGTTAAGATGGCATAAAATTCTCAGGTGGATACAGTTTTGTTCAGTCATTATTATACTTTGTAATAACTAGCACCTGTAGCTTTCCAAATCTTACTAAATTTTGACCTCTTTTTATTATATTACAAAACAACAAACAATGAATGTTTGTTGAAACAATCAAAGAATCAGCTGGCTTTTTAAAATTTTTGTTGAAGTATAAAATGTTGTATTAGATTCAAATGTACAGCAAAGTGAATCAGCGATATGTATACATTTATCCCCTTGTCTTTGGATTTCCTTCCCATTAACATCACCACGGAGCACTCAGTAGAGTTCCCTGTGCCATACAGTAGATTCTCATTAGCTATCTATTTCATTTATAGTACCAATAGTGTATTTATCTTAATCCAAATCTCACAATTCATCCCATAATCCCCATTCCCCTTGATACCCATGTTTGTTCTTTATGTCTGTGTCTCTATTTCTGATTCGTAAGTAAGATCGTATAAACCAATTTGTTCAAATCCACATGTATGAGTTAATGTATGCTATTTGTGTTTCTCTTTCTGACTTACTTCACTCTGTATGACAGACTCTAGGTCCAGCCACACCTCCGCAAATGACCCAATTCTGTTTCTTTTTATGACTGAGTACTATCCTATTACATATCATATCTTCTTTATCCATTCCTCTGCTGATGGACTTGCTGTTTCCACATCCTGGTTTGGATAGGTGACTCCGCATATGGTTTTTCCATATTCTGGCTATTATAAATAGTGGTAAAATGAACACAGGTGCAAGTGTCTTTCTGAACTACGGTTTTCTCTGGGTATATGCCCAGTACTAGGATGGCTGAGTCAAGTAGCAGTTCTATTTTTCATCTTTTTTTATATTTTTCATCTTTTTTCAATTTTTTTCATATAAAAATAAAAATATATTTTTCATGTTTTAAGCAACCTCCATACTGTTCTCCATAGTGGCTGTACCACCAACCACGTAAGAGGGTTCCCTTTTCTCCACACCCTATCCAGGATTTGTTGTTTATAGATTTTGATAATGGCCAATCTGACAGGTGTGAGGTGATAGATACCTCATTGTAGTTTTGATTTGCTGCTGCTGCTGCTGCTAAGTCACTTCAGTCCTGTCCGACTCTGTGCGACCCCATGGTCTGCAGCCCACCAGGCTCCTCCACCCATGGAGTTATCCAGGCAAGAGTACTGGAGTGGGGTGCCATTGCCTTCTCCGAGTTTTGACTTACACTTCTCTAATGACTAGTGATGCTGAGCATTTTTACATGTGTTTTCTTGCCATCTGTATGCCTCCTTTGGAGAAATGTCTATTTAGGTCTTCCGTCCATTTTATGATTGGATTAACTTTTATATATATAGAGAGAGAGCTGCCTGAGCTCTTTGGGTATTTTGGAGATTAATCCTTTGTCAGTTGCTTTGTTTGCAAATATCGTCTCCCTTTCTGAGGTTTGTCTTTTTGTCTTCTTTATGATTTCCTTTGCTGTGCAAAAGCTTTTAAGTGTAATAGGGTCCTAGGGGTGCGGAGGGTTATTCTCATTACTCTAGGATCAAAAAAGATCTTGCTGCAATTTTTGTCAAAGACTGTTTTGCCTATGTTTTCCTCTAAGAGTTTTAGAGTGTCCACCTTTACATTTAGGTTTTTAATCCATTTTGACTTCATTTTCATGTAGGTGTTAGTGAGTGTTTAAATTTCATTCTTTTACATAAAGCTGTCCGATTTCCCAGCACCACTATTTGAAGAGGATATCTTTACTCAATTGCATATTCTAGCTCCTTTGTCATAGATTAGGTGACCAGAGTTGCATAAGTTTATCTCTGGGCTTTTTATATTGTACCACTGATCTACATTTCTGTTTTCATGACAGTACCATATTGGATTGATTACAGTAGCCCTGTAGTATACTCTGAATACAGGGAGCCTGATTCTTCCAGCTTCATTTTTTTTCCCTCAAGATTGCTCTTGATATTCAAGGTCTTTTGTGTTTCCAAGCTAACTAAATTTTTTTGTTGTAGTTCTGTGAAAAATGGCATTGATCACTTCATAGGGATTACCTTGAATCTGTACATTGCTTTGGGTGGTACTGTCATTTACACAATATTGATTCTTCTACTCCAAGAACATGGTATATCTATTGCTTTGTGTTCTTTCATTTCTTTCAGCATAATTTTATAATTTTCTGTGTATTGGTCTTTCATCTCCTTAAGTAGATTTATTCTTAGGTATGTGATTTTTATTGTTGCAATGGTAAAAGGGATTATTTCCTTAATTTCACTTTCACTAATAGATCTTTCATTGTTAGCATAATGAATGCAAGAGATTTCTGTGTTTTAATTTTGTATCCTGTGACTTTACTAGATTCCTTGATTAGCTTTAGTAGTTTTCTTGGTGGCATCTTTAGGATTTTCTATGTGTAGTTTCATGGCAGTCTGCAAACACTGACAGTTTTACTTCTTTGCCAATCTGTATTCCTTTTATTTCTTCATCTTTGTCACGGCTAGGACTTCCAAAACTATGTTGAATAATAGTGGTGAGAGTAACCACCTTTGTCTTGTTCTTGATTTTACAGGAACTACTTTCAGTTTTTCACCACTGAGATTAGTGTTTTCTATAGGTTTGTCATTTATGGCCTTTATTATGTTAAGATAGGTTCCCTCAGTGCCCACCTTCTATAGAGTTCTTATCATAAATGGGTGTTGAATTTTGTCCAAAGTTTTTCCTGCATCTATGGAGATGATCATATGGTTTTTATTCTTCAATCTGTTGATGTGGTGTAACCCTGCCATGCTGCAGTCCACGGGGTCACAAACAGTTGGACATGACTGAACAACAACAACAATCACACTAACTGGTTGGCAGATACTGATTCTTGCACCCCTGGGATAAGTCCTATTTGATCATGGTGTATGACCCTATTAATGTGTTGTCAGATTCTGTTTAGCAGTATTTTGTTGAGAATTTTAACATCTATGTTCATTAGTGATACTGGCCTGAAATTTTCTTTTTTTGTGTTTTCATTGTCTGTTTTGGTATCAGGGTGACTGTGGCCTCCTAGAATGAGTGGGAGTGTTCTTTGAAGTTTTTTGGAAGAGTTTCAAAAGGGTAAGTATTAACTCTTCTCTAAATGTTTGATAGAATTCACCTGTGAAGGCATCTGGCTCTTAACCTTTGTTCATTGGAAGACTTTTGATTACAATGCTTGTAACTTGTTTGTTCATATTTTCTATTTCTGATTCAGTCTTGGAAGGTTGTACTTTGCTATGAATTACATCATTTATCATAGGTTGTCAATTTTATTGGCATATAGTTACTGATAGTAGTCTTTTAAGATCCTTTGTATGTCTGTGGTGTTAGTTGTAACTTCTGTTTGATTTCTAATTTTAGTAACGAGTCCGCTCCCTTTTTTTCTTGATGAGTCTGGCTGAAGGCTTGTCAACTGTGTTTATTTTCTCAAAGAACTAGCTTTTAGTTGTGCCCGTGTTCACAATTATTTTCTTCATCTCTATTTCATTTATTTCTACTATGATCATTATAATTATTTTTCATCTGCCAACTTTGGGTTTTGTTTGTTCTTTCTCTAGTTATTTTAGGAGTAAGGTTAGGTTGTCCATATGCGATTTTTATTGTTTCTTGAGGTAAGACTGTATTGTTATAAATGTCACGTTTAGAACTGCTTTTGCTGCCTTTGTAGGTTTTGGAGTGTCATGTTTTCACTCTCCTTTGTTTCTAGGTATTTTTTAATTTCCTCTTTGATTTCTTCAGTTATTTCTTATTTAGCAGCATATTGTTTAGCCTCCATGTATTTGTGCTTTTTACACTTTCTTCCCCATTAATTGATTCTAATCTCACAGCACTGTGGTCAGAAGAGATGCTTGAAATTTCAGTTTTCCTAAATTCACTGAGGTTTTATTTGTAACCCAAGATGTGATCTATCCTAGACAATGTTCCACATGTACTTCAAAAGAAAGTGTGTTCTGCTGCTTTCCAATGGAATTTCCTATAAATATCAGTTAGGTCTACCTTTTCTAATGTGTGTAATTTAAAGCTTCTTTCTTCCTATGTTCTGTCTGCATGTTGGTGTAAGTGGAATGTTAAAGTACCCCACTATTATTGTGTTACTGTCAATTCCCTTTCTATGGCTATTAGCATTTGCCTTATGTATTGAGGTGTTCCTATGTAGGGTGCATAAATATTTACCATTTTTATATATTCTTCTTGGATTGATTCCTTAATCATTATGTAGTGGCCTACCTTATCCCCTTCTACCAAGCTTTACTTTAAAGACTATTCTGACTGATATCAGTACTGCTACTCCATCATTCTTTTCATTACCATTTGCATGGAATATCTTTTTCCAACCACTCACTTTCACTCTGTAGGTGTCCCTGTGTCTGAACTGGGTCTTTCATAGACAATATATATATTTGGGTCTTGTTTTTGTATCCATTCAGCCAGTCCAGGTCTTTTACTATTTTTTTTATAATTTATTTATTTTAGTTGGAGGCTAATTACTTTACAATATTGTAGTCATTTTTGCCATACATTGATATGAATCAGCCATGGGTTTACATGTGTTCCCCATCCTGAATCTCCCTCCCTCCTTCCTCCCCATCCCGTCCCTCTGGATCATCCCAGTGCACCAGCCCTGAGCACCTGTCTCATGCATCGAACCTGCAGTCCAGGTCTTTTAGTTTAAGTATTTAATCAATTTGCATTTAAAGTAATTATTGATATGTATGTTCCTATTTTGTTGCTGTTGTTTAGTTGCTAAGTTATGTCCAACTCTTTGCAGCCCTATAGACTACAGCATGCCAGGCTCTTCTGTGCTCCGCTGTCTCACAAAGTTTGCTCAAATTCATGTACATTGAGTTGGTAATACTATCTAACCATCTCATCCTCTGTCTTCCACTTCTCCTTCCTGCATCCATCCTTCCCAACATCATAGTCATTTTCAATGAGTAGGCTCTTCACATCAGGTAGCCAGAGTATTGGAATTTCAGCTTCAGCAACAGTCCTTCCAATGAATATTCAGGGTTGATTTCCTTTAGGATTGACTAGTTTGATCTCTTTACAGCCCAGGGAATTCAAGAGTCTTCCCAGACACCACAACTCAAAAGCATGTTATTAGGAACTTAGCCTTCCTTATGGTCCAACTGTCATATCCACACACAACAACTGGAAAAACCATAACTTAAATTATATGAACCTTTGTCAGCAAAGTGATGTCTCTGCTTTCTAACACACTGTCTAGATTTGTCATAGCTTTCCTTCCAAGGAGCAAGTGTCTTTTAATTTCATGGCTGCAGTCACCATCCAGTGATTTTGAAGCCCAAGAAAATAAAATCTGTCACTGCTTCCATCTTTTCCCCTTCTGTTTGAATGCTGAGTATTAAGCCAGCTTTTTCACTCTCCTTTTTCACCCTCATCAAGAGCCTCTTTAGTTCCTCATTCTGCCATTAGAGTGGTATCATCTGCATATCTGAAGTTGATGGTATTTCTCATGGCAATCTTGATCCCAGCTTGGGAGACATCCAGCCCAGCATTTCACATGATATACTATGCTTAGAAGTTAAATAAGAACGGTGAACATATACACCCTTGTCTTACATCTTTCCCAATTTTAAATCAGTCAGCTGTTCCACATCTGATTCTAAATGTTGCTTCTTAACTCACATACAGGTTTCTCAGGAGACAGTCAAGGTGGTCTTGTATTACCATCTCTCTACAGATTTTCCACAGTTTGTTGTGATCCACAAAGTCAAAGACTTTAGTCAAGAAGCAGATGTTTTTTTCTGGAACTCTCTTGCTTTATGATTGGACAAATGCTGGCAATTTGACCTCTGGTTCCTCTGCCTCTTTGAAACCCAGCTTGAACATCTGGAAGTTCTTGGTTCACCTACTGCTGAAACTAGCTTGAAGGATTTTGAGGATAACCTTGCTAGCATGTGCAATCAGCACCACTGTATGGCAGTCTGAACATTTCTTAGCATTGCTCTTGTTTGGGTTTGGAATGAAAACTGACCTTTCCTAGTCCTGTGGCCACTGAGGAGTTTTTCCATTTGCTGAAATACTGAATGCCACACTTTAACACCATAAACTCTTAGGATTTTAAATAACTCAGCTGGAATTTGTCACCTCTACCATCTTTGTTCACAGTAATGCTTCCTAAGTCCCACTTGACTTCACATTTCAAGATGTCTGGATTTAGGTGAATGACCATATCACTGTGGTTATCTCAGTCATTAAGACCTTTTTTGTATATTCTTCTGTGTATTCTTGACATCTCTTCTGCTTCTCTTAAGTCCTTACCATTTCTATCCTTCATCGTGCCCATCCTTACATGAAATTTTGCCTTGATATCTCCAATTTTCTTGACAAGCTCTCTAGATTTTCCCATTCTATTGTTTTCCTCTACTTCAATGCACTGTTCATTTAAGAAGGCCTTCTTATCTCTCTTTACTATTCTCTGGAACTCTGCATTCAATTGAGTATATCTTTCCATTTGTTTCTTGCCTTTTACTGGTCTTCTTTTCTCAACTATTTGTAAAGCTCCTTGGACAACCACTTTGCCTTTTTGTATTTTTTTCTTTGGGATGGTTTTGGTCACTGCCTTCTGCACAGTTTTACAATCCTCCTTCCATAGTTCTTCAGGCATTCTGTCTACCAGATCTAATCCCTTCAATCTATTCTTCACCTCCACTCCATACTCATAAAATATTTTATTTAGGTCATACCTGAATGCTCTAGTGATTTTTCCCTACTTTCTTCATTATAAGCCTGGATTTTGCAATAAGGAGCTCATGATCTGAGCCACAGTCACCCCCCCGCCCCCATCTTGTTTTTCCTTACTGTATAGAGCTTCTCCATCTTGGCTACAAAAAATATAATCAGTCTGACTTTGTTATTGATCATCTGGTGACATCAATGTGTAGTCATCTTATGTATTGTTGGAAGAGGGTGTTTTCTATGATCAGCGTGTTCTCTTGACAAAATTCTGTTAGCTTTTTTCCCTGCTTCATTTTGCACTCCAAGGCCAAACTTGCCTGTTATTCCAGGTATATCTTGACTTCTTACTTTTGCATTCCAATCCTCTATGATGAAAAGGACATCTTTTTTTCATGTTAGTTCTAGAATGTCTTGTTGTCTTCATCAAGCCAGTCACCTTCAGCTTCTACGGCATCAGTGGTTGGGGCACAGACTTGGATTACTGTGGTGTTGAACAGTTTGGCTTAGACACGAACAAAGATTATTTTGTTGTTTTTGAAGTTGCACCCCCGTACTGCATTTCAGACTCTTTATTGACTCTATTCCATTTCCTCTAAGAGATTCTTGCCCATGGTAGTTGGTGTAATGTTATTCTGAATTAAATTATATGAACATTAATTCCAATCCATTTAGGTTTACTGATTCCTAAGATGTAAACGTTCAATCTTGTTACCCTCTGCTTGACCATGTCCAATTTACCTTGATTCAAGGAACAACATTACAGATTCCTGTGCAATACTGTTCTTATAGTACTGGACTTTACTTTCAAGACCAGACACATCCACAACTGAGTGTCATATCCACTTTGGCCTAGCTGCTTCATTATTTCTGGAGCTATTAGTAATTGCCCTCCACTATGCCCCAGTAGCATACTGAACCCCCTTCCAACTGGGGGCCTCATCCTCCAGTGTCTTATCTTTTTGCCATTTCATACTGTTCATGGAGGTCTCCAGGCAAGAATATTGGAGTGGTTTGCCATTTCCTCCTCCAGTGAACCATGTTTTATCAGAACTCTTCTCTATGACCCATCCATTTTGGGTGACCCTAGAGAGAATGGCTTGTAGCTTCACTGAATTATGTAAGCCTCTTCACAAGGACAAGGCTTTGATCCATGAAGGGGATGTTCCAGTTACCATTTTATTAATTTTTTTCTGATTTGTTTTTGTAGGTCATTTTTTTCTCTTGTGTTTCTTGCCTAGATAAGTTCTTTTAGCATTTTTTGCAAAGCTGGTCTGGATGGTGCTAAATTCTTTAAGTTTTTGTATGTCTGTAAGACTTTTAACTTTTCTGTCAAATCTAAATGCTGGTAAAGTAATCTTAGTTTTAGGTTTTCCCTTTTCATCATTTTAAATATATCCTGCCACTCCCTTCCAGCCTGTAGAGTTTCTGCTGAAAGATAGCTGATAACCCTATGGGGATTACCCTCTATGTTATCTGTTGCTTTTTGCTTGATGCTTTTAATATTTTTCTTTGTATTTAATCTTGATAGTTTGATTAATATGTGTCTTGGCATGTTTCTCCTTGGCTTTATCCTATATGGGGCTCTCTGCACTTCTTGGATTTGACTATTTTTTTTCCCCCAAGTTTAAGGATGTTTTCAACTACAATCTCTTCAAATATTTTCTCAGACTCTTCTCTTCCTCTTCTTCTGGGACTCCTATAATCAATGTTTAATGTTGTCCCAGAGGTTGAATTATTTTAACTCTTTATTCTGTTCTGAGCAGTTATCTGCACAAATTCTAGCTTCTGGCTCACTTATCCATTCTTCTGCCTGTTATTCGGCAATTGATTCTTTCCAGTGTATTTTTAATTTAAGTTATTGTATTGTTCATCACTGTTTGTTCTTTAGTTCTTCTAGGTCATTGCTAAACATTTCTTGTATTTCCTCCATTCTATTTCCAAGTTTTTGAGTCATCTTTCTTATCATTACTCCAAATTCTTTTTCAGGTGTATTACCTATTTCCTTTTCATTTATTTGGTCTTGAGATTTTTTACCTTGCTTGTTCATCTGCAACATATTTCTTTGTCTTCCTGTTTTGTCTCACTTTCAGTGCCTAAGGTCTTCCTTCCACAGGCTGCAGGGTCATGGTTCCACCTGCTTCTGGTGTCTGCCCCAGGTGGGTGAGGTTGGTCCAGTGACTTGTATAAGCATCCTCATTGGAGGGATTGGTGCCTGCATCCTGGTGGGTTGAGCTATTTCTTTTCCTTTTGATGGAGAGGCAACGTCAACTGGCGTGTTTTGGGGTGTCTGTGATCTTAGAACACCATGGCTTTGTGTTCCTATCTTGCTTGGTATTTGGTGTGGGACGTTTAGCACTGAAGCCTACAGCCAGTTGGGTGTAGCCAGGTCTTAGAGCTGAGATCAAACTTTAGGAGAGCTCTTGCCAATTAATATTCCTTAGGACTGGAAATTATCTCTGGCATTTCAGAATCCTTCACTGAGAGCTCCCACAGCATTGGTTCAGGCCTACCCTGGCCTCATAACCAAAACCTAATAAGCTACATGACTCTGCAAAAAAAGGGGGAGGAAAAAAAAGATAAAAGAAGATGGGGAGGAAAAATGTAGGTAGAATGAAAACAGACAAAATCTAAGACAAATAACAAAGACAAAAATAAGCAAACAACACAATTAAAACCAATCAAGTGAGCAAACAAAAGCCCAGACAAATGGTAAAAGACCAAAGAAAATCAAACAAACAAAAGAAACACATGCACAGGCAAAATAAAAAACAAAAACAGAGAAAACAAAAAACAAGAGAATAACTAGACAAATAAAAGAATCCCAAGACAAAATCAAAAAAACAAAACCAAAAAACAAGCAGAATGTAAACTGAAGGATAAAGCAAACAAAACTCACAAAATGATTTTTAAAATTTTAAAAAGATTAAAAAAAATAAAAGCAAATAAAAGAAAAAAGGTAAAAACACAGAACAAAGGGGGAAAAACAAGGGAAAAGCACAGAACAAAAATTAGTGTAGAAATAGAAATACAAAAAATAAAAAATCTATTAAAAATTAAAAATGAAAACACAAAACATAAAAATAAAAAACAAGAGAAACACAACAAACAAACAAAAAAAAAAGTAATAATTATATTTTCCTAAGATCTCGGCTTCCAGTACCCTTTTCTCAATTGTGAGTCACCTCCACCTCCCCAGGATGCTCTCTAAAACTTTTAGGCAGTTCTCTGGTTTCTCTGTGTGCACTGTGGCGGGTAACTCAGACTGTGACCTGGCCTAATACCCATGGGTACTAGACCCCCAAGTCTACCACTGCAATAGCTATACCAGTTTCATTTGTGAGAACACTGATTGTCCATTCAGATATTCCATAGATGCAGGGCTTACCAAGTCAATTGCAGGGATTTAATCAGTGGTTTGTGTAGCTGCACAGAAATATTTTTATTCCTCTTCCTTAGTCACCCCACCCTGGGTCTCAGTTGTGATTTTAACCCCACCTCTGTATGTGGGCCACCTACAGAAGCCTCCTCCCAAGGCTGCCATGGAGCATTTGTACCTTATCTCTCCCCTGTGAGGATAGGGTACAAACGTGGCACAACTGCCTGCGTCACGAGGGCCTGGTGATGACAGGTGTGTAGGAAAGCCACAGGCCGCAAGCACAAGAGATCCAGTACTAATGGGAGCCTTTCCTAGTTCCTGGGAGCAGGAGTGAGGTCAGCCCTTGCTGGGGCTTTTCTTAGCACCTGGAAGGGCAGGCGTCCAATGAATGGGGAGAAAAGAGTCCACAGTGGTGACTCCATCCCTGCGTGTCCCTCAACAGTAGCACCTTGCTTCTGTGGCAGTCTGGATTTCCTCCATATGCATTCCTGGTTGCAGATTTCCTCCCTCCCATCCCCTCCAGCTATCGCCTCACAGCCAACAGTAGTCTTCTTCTCAGGTTTACTCTTCAATCCCCATATTCCAGCTCTCAGCCTCCATGTACACTGGCAGACACACGTCACAGTCTGGGACATGCAGGGCTGTGGCACAGACCATCTGTACAAGTCTCACTCTATCCTGTCTGCCACAGACCAGCTGTTTCACACTCCTCTGACAGCCTTAGATGCTCCCCTTCTGTCCCAACCAATCCTCTGCTGGTGAGAAGGCTTCCCCAGATGCAGGAACTTCTCCTCTGCTTCAATTTCTATGATTGTCAGAGCATCATGGAAGGAAGGTCTGCTCTTCAGAATGGTCATACCATACTGGTCCATATTATTAATCAAAACACCAATGTAATCATACAGGCATTACATAATTAAATGGGACACAGATCCCATCTCATTTCCTCTCCTCTTCTTTTTCCTTCTTTCTTTCATCCTACTCAGATATGTGGGGATCTTTCTTGTCCTTCCCAGTGTCTAACATCTTCTTGCCAGTGTTCAGTTGGTATTCTGTGAGAAATGTTCCATCTGTAAATGTGTTCTTGATGCACTTACGGAAAGAGATGAAGTCCATGACTTCCTACTCGTTCCCCATCTTGGTTGGGGTCATCTTTTAACTTATAAAGGGAAACTTCAGTGATGCTTCTTCATATTGCTTTGCGAATGCAGTGAACAAGGAAAAGGTATTGCTTCCTTCATCTTGTCACCTGTTTGGTTCTGGAAAGGCTACAGCCAACAAAACAATCCTTAATACCTCTAGATTTGATGGTCAGAGCATCATGGAAGGAAGGTCTGCTCTTCAGAATGTTCATATCATACTGGTCTACATCATTAATCAAAACACCACTGTAATCATACAGGCATTACATAATTTAAAACCTGAACACTAGGTTGGTGCCAAAGGGATGGGGAAAAAATGGTATAGATGTAAGACAATGAAAACAACACATCTAAACAGGAATATGGAATGACAAGGGTTCTACCACCTCGATTACACTGGTGGGAATTCAAGTAGGTGCCCTTCTGTGCAATTCCTAATTCTATCATTTGAATGAGCAAAGTGTAAATAGACAGAATAGCATCCAGAAAACACTGGCTTTGTAATGTCTAACATATATCTGGATAAAGATGATTAGTAATAGTTTTGAGGACCACCTAGTTAGTAATTCTAGGGATAACATACATATATGAAGTGACACACTGAGTAACGAAAGGCATAGCATATAATGTTGATCAGTCTCCTCCAACAGTGGAATTGCTTCTTCTCTTAACTTAGATATCTGATACATAAAAACAATATAGGGTTTCCTGGGGACATTCTATTAAGTTCATTGTCTATTGACCCTATGTTATTATAATACCTGACTTGAACACAAAAACATGAAGGCATTTGGAAATACTGGAAAACTACAGAAGCAACAAAACTTATGAACCAAAGCCATTTAATTCTTCAATGGCTTCAATCAAAGCCAATTTTCTTCAATGACTGGTGAGTATTTACAAGTATTTATGGTAGCATCAGTGAGAATTAACAAGTAATAAGTAAAAGAAAGACTTGGTTCTGAAATAAGAACTAATTGCTTAGTATCTATGATGATGATATTTCATAATTATATTTTATTAATAAAGCACTTTGAATACCCATGAATCACCAAGAATTTAGCAATAATATGGTACAAACAGTGGAACTAAGGACATGTTCAACTGGCTTAATTGCCCTTAATACTTTTCAAGGAGTTACTATGTATCAGAAACTATACTGAGAATCTATTTCTGTTACTTTATTTGCTATTTGCTCAACTACCTTTTAAAATTGTTATTTTCTCCTCTCTTTAGAGAAAAGATACATTATCTACCTTGTATGTGAAATCAATGTGATGAATGGACTAATATGAGTAAATTTGTTAAATGTATCAATTAATTACAAAATAAATTAATGAAAAGGAAAAGAAAGAAAAGGAATGGTAAGATATGGTAATAGTAATGATATGGTATGATACAGAATGGTATGGTATATAGTATGCTATAGTATGGTACAGTATGGTATAGTATGGTGTGGTTGTTGTTGTTTAGTCACTCAGTCGTGTCTGACTCTGCGACTCCATGGACTGTAGCACACCTGGCTTGCTTGCTGTTCAGGTCCCAGAGTTTGCTAAAACTGATGTCCATTGAGTCGATGATGCCATCTACCCATCTCATCCACTGCCCGCCCCCCTTCTCCTCCTGCCCTAAATCTTTCCCAGCATCAGGGTCTTTTCCAATGAGTCGGCTCTTTGCATCCAGTGGCCAAAGTATTGGAACTTCAGCTTCAGCATCAGTCCTTCCAATAAATATTCAGGGTTGATTCCCTTTAGGGTTGACTGGTTTGATCTCCTTGCAGTCCAAGAGATTCTCAAGTGTCTTCTCCAACACCACAGTTCGAAAGCATCAATTCTTCAGTGCTTATCCTTTATGGTCCAACTCTCACATCTGTACAAAACCATAGCTTTGATGATACAGACCTTTGTTGGCAAAGTGATGTCTCTGCTTTTTAATACACTGTCTAGGTCTGTCATAGTTTTTCTTTCAAGGAGCAAGCATCTTTTAATTTCATGGTTGCAGTCACCATCTGCAGTGATTTTGGAGCCCAAGAAAATAAAGTCTGTTACTGTTTCCATTGCTTCCCCATATTTTTGCCATGAAGTAACGGGATGGGATGCCATGATCTTAGTTTTTTCAATGGTGAGTTCTAAGCCAACTTTTTCCACTCTCCTCTTTCACCTTCATCAAGAGGCTCTTTAGTTCCTCTTCATTTTCTGCCATTAGGATGGTGTCATCTGCATATCTGATGTTATTTATATTTCTCCTAGGAATCTTGATTTCAGTTTGTGATTCATCCAGCCCAGTATTCCACACATTATGGCAATGATAAGGTAATCCAATGTTATGGTACAACATGATATGTTAATTGAACAGTATGGTATGATATGGTGATGGTATGAAATGTCTTGGAGATGGTATGATATTGGGATAGGATGGTAATGGCTCTATTCTGAAAGTCCCACATCCATGGATATAATCTGTTGACAAGTTCCTAGAGTGGTACAGTAGTAGGAATGTTTTCGAAACTGACTCATCTATTTTAAAGACAGACAGAATCTTGGAGGAAATCTAGTCTTTCATTTTAAATATAAGACCAAGAGAAAATATGTGATTTAACTAATGTAACAAAAAAAACAAAAAAATGTGTTTTGCCTAACGTAACTCATCTAGTTACTAGGGGGAGCAGGGTTGAGCCCTAGGTCTTCTAACTTTCATTCCTGTAGTATAAACAGCTCTTCTTTTTCACCACTCCCTTGGGAGCTGAGTGGAGTTCCTTTGTGAAGGAGACATACTGACCAGCAATACTTACTATGATATCCCTCCACTAATTTATATAATAAAATGCTAGCAGTTATAACAAAGAATGGAATTTTTCTTCTTGTCTCATAATTTCAACTACAAGCCTCAAGAAAAGTTTCTAGACATATCCCTACAGTATTTAGGAAAAGTTGACCAAACCAGCCCATCAACTATCAGTCCTAACCTCTTATCTTCAGGTTATTTAAGATAAGGTTCAAGATCCATGGTGGAGATAACTTTGAAGAGAATTCACAGATATAGAGAACACTGTTTTCTCTTTTCCTTTCCAAAATGTAGTAAGGCAAAAGTTTTCTCCTCTATCAAAACAAGTGAGTGAGTGGTCCAAGGTTTTCTTTACTTATAGAGCTCTAAGAAGGGGACTGTAGCATTTCACTTCTGCAGAATGCAGAGTATCCCGTCTAAAATGGCCATATCATAAAATTCAGGGCCATCTCAGGGTGTCCAGGAGCACTCAGAAAGGAGGGGTGAGAGCATTCCTGGGAAAATCTAATGTACATCCTTTGGAATCTAGGTACTGTTATATATAAATACCTGGAAAAGTCTGAAGATAGTAGGTCAAAAAAAAAATTGGAGGGTAGTAATTGAGCGAGTGAGTTGCACATCTGCTATTTAACAAGTCACAGATATGTGATATTTCTCATTGCTCAAGTGGACAAAAACAAGAGCAGCCAAATAATAAGCCATTTCACAGGAATTCTGCTAAGGAAAGTTGACTATCACCAAGGCAAATGGACATTCAGTGTCACAGGCTATAGGTGTATGAGGAGGATAGAAGGGAAAAGGATATAGAGCATCCCTCAAAAGGTCAGGCAGAGGGTAACTCTCATTACAGATGTAGCAAGAAGTTGCCCTCAAGGGGTTGCTCCACAAAGAACCCAAGGGCATAATGGTCAGTTAGTAAAGGACAAGGAAAAAACTACAAAGAGCACTGAGAAGAGAAGTACAAAGAATATGAAGTTTAAAAAAAAACCTGTTCTTCTTCATTAAATGTCTCCCCAGTCCCTCTTTGGAAGACCCAGAAGAGACAGAGAGAGGCAAAGGAGGGAAAAATGAAAGAGCAAATTGGGGCAGAGAAGGTGAACAATGGGAGTCCTCCTTTCCAACTATAGGGAAATAAGCACTCAGGTACCTAGATGAATGAAAACAGAACAGTGAATTGGATATTTTTTGCTTAGATTAGGCAGTACTTTTTAATTCCTGAAAATGAGACCATTCTTATTACTGAAAATAAACCTAAAAATAATGGGATCTAATGACAAGGAGATTGGAAAGAAAAAATGAAACAAAGTTTTTAGAGGTAATTCGGACATTCATCCTTGAAAGGCAAATTTTGAGTGAGGTATAAAGCAGTTTCCTAGCTATAAGCTACAAAATTTAGCCCACTCAACAAACCAGTTATATAGGCTTTAAGAATCAGATTTGAGAATATCATTTAATGACCTAGGAAAATACTCAGGAAATTTAAAACTGTGAAGTGAAAAAAAAAATGAAAAACTATATACATACTAAGATATAATTTTATTATTTTACATAAATAATAAGACTGTATTTAAAAATATGGGCTTCTCTGGTGGCTCAGATGGTAAAGGTGGCTCCCTGCAATGTGGGAGGCCTGGATTGGATGTCCAAATTGGGAAGATCCCTTGGAGGAGGGCATGGCAACACACTCCAGTATTCTTGCCTGGAGAACAGAGGAACCTGGTGGGCTGCAGTCCATGCAGTTGCAAAGAGTCAGACATGACTGAGCGACTAGGCACAGCACATATTAAAATATAATACGTAGACATACGTTCTTATCAGGATAGTGAAATTCTTATAAATTTTCTAAAATGAACAGAAAATACTTTTTATAATCAGAAAAAATACACTGTTAAAAATGCTTGCAAGTAATTTTGTGGAAAAACGTGAAAATTTTTACTATTACAATCAAAATCAACTTCCATCTTCTTTTCAATGCCATTAGTACTGTTCTGAATCTTGCAGCCAAAAGCAGTTGCTTTAATAATATCAGATGATGAGAAATATAACAATGCTTGAATTTCAGGGCCAGGAAGATAAACTGGTCCATATTTTGTTCACCCAAGATTGTCAAATGAGCTCTCTATAAGACAATAACATGGCAGACCACTGCTACCAGAATATAATCAATTGCCCTTCTACCTCCTCTCAGTGGTATCACCAGCTAACTCAAAATTTTCATTAGTCACTTTCTACCAGCCCCCAGGAACACCAGCCAAATTGCTCTTTGGTCCAAAATATATAAAAAGCTCATCAAACCCCTGTTCACCAAACTAGCCATCAGAAGTCCAAGCTTTCCAAATCATCCTTCAATATAAAAATGCTCATTCAATACTAGCTTGCATAGCTTCTAATTTGGTCCCACCATCTATCCCTCACTTCCTTCCTATATGCTATGTGTTAGAAAAATACAATCCATCAGCAACAGTATAGACCAGTCATTAAGCCTGGAACAAGGGCTTCCCTGATAGCTCAGCTGGTAAAGAATCCCCCTGCAATACATAGATCCTGGTTCGATTCCTGGGTCAGGAAGACCCGCTGGAGAAGGGAGAGGCTACCCACTCCAGTATTCTTGGGTTTCCCTTGGGGCTCAGCTGCTAAAGAATCCGCTTGCAATGTGGGAGACCTAGGTGTGATCCCTAGGTTGGGAAGATCTCCTGGAGAAGAGAAAGGCTACCCACTTCTGTATTCTGGCCTAAAGAATTCCATGGACTGTATAGTCCACAGGGTCACAAAGGGTTGGACACCTCTAAGTGACTTTCACTGTCACTTTCACTTCATTTTCACTGGCTGAAACCAAGTTCACCAGCCTTGTCACTTACAGCTATTTGACCACAGGCAAATTGCTTAAATTCTCAATTTCCTCATTCATAAAGTGGAAATAATAGTAGTACCTATAAGATTATCATTAGGTTTTTGTGAGTTAATGTGTATTTAGAGTTTAGAACATTTGTTTCTGCCACATAATGAGTGTTTGATAATTCATTTATTTTTATTAGAAAACTCACCTGTACTCTCAACCTAAATCTTACATGTTAATCCTGAGGATGTGGCTCTTACCGAAGTGCTCCCAAGTAAGGCTATTTTTCCTTTCACATCATGTATGTATAAGACACTGCCTGGAGGTGAGGTTTCTTCTTGCTCCTGAGTGCAGTTTCCAATCTATCGTTCCTCTTCCAAAGACCTCATGTTCTTTGAAGCATCTGTAGTCAGATCTTGCCACAAGCTGCTCTTTGCCACACTGCCTCATCCACTGATCTCACTTATGGGCCACTCTATCTGCTACTTCTATCACCACTACTTCCTTCAGCATTCTTAGTAACCTCAAATCCCTTAGGTAATACACGCAACAATTTTATCTCACAATTCTTTGGCCTCCTTAAACCCAGTTTCATTTTTGTTAAAAGAAAAAAAAAAGGAAGAAGAACATGATGATGATCATGTTGCAGTCAGAAGAGATCTACTCCATCTTCATCTTCATGCTTCCAGATCCAAACTATATTTCATCTATACCCACAAATTCTGGGAGGTTTTTCTGTTAAAAATAGAAGTGTCACTGCTTCTATTTAAGGCCACTCTCTCAAGGTTTTCTTCTCAATCTCATCCCTAGTCTCCTTCCCAAAGACTTCACTCCTACAGATATCTCCTCTTTTTCTTATACCACCCATCTAAACAATTTCCTTGATTTTTCTCTTTCCCTTGCACTCTTTATCAGCAAACCCTAACAGTTCTATCTCCAAAATATACCTCAGATCTACTGTTTACCACCTGTACTGCTCTTGTTTAGTCCAAGCTGCTTCCATCTGTCTCCTGGAACAAAATAACAGCATTCTCACTGGTCTTCCACTTCTATTTTTAACTCTTATAACATAGTCCATCTTCTATGTAGCAACAAGTTATCTTTCTAAAATGTCAATCATATCTCCACTTAAAAGCTTTCTAAAGCCTTTCCACTAAAATTAAGTCCAAAATTTCCATTCTAGACTACAAGGCCCTAAACAGTCTGTCTCCTGCCTATATCTCTGTCATTATTTCCATCCTCTTTTTCATTTATTGCATCTGGCCATCCTGCTCTTCTTACCATCCCATTAACCAGATCAGCTTATTTTTCATGGCTTCTGCATCTGCCTTTGCATGAAATGATGTTCTCTCTGATCTTCTCATGGCTCACTTTTCTATATTCACATTGAATTCAAATGTCTCCTTTCCAGTCATGACTACCCTCAAGCATACTGTCTCATCTTCTCCACAGCACTTATCAACATCTGAAGTTAATTTTTTTATGATTATTGTCTCTATCCTCACCCAATGTTAACTTCTTGAAAGTAGAAACACTTGTCCTCCATGGAAGCAACCTAGATGCCCATCAACTGACGAATGGATAAGAAAGCTGTGGTACATATACACAATGGAATATTACTCAGCATTAAAAAAAAAATCATTTGAATCAGTTCTACTCAGGTGGACGGAACTTGAGCCTATTATCCAGAGTGAAGTAAGCCAGAAGGAAAAACAACAATACAGTATACTAACGCATATATATGGAATTTAGAAAGATGGCAGCGAGAACCCTGCATGCGAGACAGCAAATGGAACGCAGATGTATAGAACAGACTCGTGGGCTCTGTGGATGAGGGCAAGGGTGGGATGATATGGGAGAATGGCATTGAAACATGTTAATTATCATATGTGAAATCAATCGCCAGCCCAGGATTGATGCTCGGGGCTGGTGCACCGAGATTTCCCAAGGGGAGGAAATCGGGAGGGAGGAGGGAGGGGGGCTCTGGAGGGGGAGCATATGTAAACCCATGGTGGTTTCATGTCATTGTATGGCAAAACCAACACAATAAAGTAAAGAAAATTAAAAAAAAAAAAAAAGAAACACTTGTCCTCCACACCCAGACACCCTTTTTGGAACATCAATGGTGGTCAAATATTTCTTGACAGACTGACTAAAGTCTCCATAATAATCAGGAGTAGACTATATTTTTCTTCTATGGTATTGAGTGCCAGGTATGACATGCCTGGGGTCAGGAACGGCCCCTGGAGTAGTAAATGCAACCTGCTGCAGTATTCTGGCTTGGAAAATTCCATGGACAGAGAAGTCTGATGGCTACAGTTCATGCAGTCACAAGTCGGACAATATTGAACAACTGAGCATGCACTGACATGTCTACTGACATGTTAAGCATTTCACAGAAAAGGACAAAGAAAAAATAAAAGTACCCTTGCTTTTAAATAATTCAAGATCCATTTAAGGAAGAAGAGCTACTAACCCAAGTAACTAAAATACTACACTTGACACTTAAGTAACACAGGTTTTAACTACGCCTGTCAACTCACTTATTTTTTTTTAAATAAACATGTACTACTGTACTAAACAATGCAAGATCAGTTGAATGTATGGATGCAGAATTACAGATGAAAGGGCTGACTGTGAAGTTATATGAGGATTTCTGACTGCATGGAGGGGAAGGTTGGCACCTCTAACCTTGGTGTTGTTCAAGGATCAACTGTATTTACAAAGCAAACTATCATGTTCCATGTTAGACTTACATATGTATACACAGTAGAAATTGGTAAGAGAGGAATCCTTAGGGAAAAATAATTCTATTAAAATGAGTACATATCATTTTACAGATGAGGAAACTGAGGTTCAGGCAGTTCAAACAATTCACCCAAAGTTAAAAACTAGGAAAGACAATACTACCACTACAATATTGTAATTAGTCTCACATTAAAATAAATAAATAAATTTTTTTTAAAAAAGCTAGGAAAGAAGTCAAGTTCAAACACACCTCTTGTTGTCAAAGCCCATTCTCCTCATAGGAACCTGTTTCAGTCAGGTCCTTATAACAAGAGCTGGTTACTACGAAAGATACACCTACCAGAAGTAAGACTATAGTATCTGTCCACTGACAGATACATCTGGAGGTCTATAACTTCACCAATATTAAATTCCCAAAGGGCTTGAGTCCTTGAGTCTTGAAATATAAAACAGATCATCAGATCCCTGAACAAAAAACAGAGCCTATATCACTTCATTGGAAATAGATGGGGAAACAGTGGAAAAAGTGTCAGACTTTATTTTGCGGGGCTCCAAAATCACTGCAGATGGTGATTTCAGCCATGAAATCAAAAGATGCCTACTCCTTGGAAGGAAAGTTATGGCCAATCTAGATAGCATATTGAAAAGCAGAGACATTACTTGGCCAACAAAGGTCCGTCTAGTCAAGGCTGTGGTTTTTTTCAGTAGTCATGTATGGATGTGAGAGTTGGACAGTGAAAAAGGCTGCGTGCTGAAGAATTGATGCTTTTGAACTGTGGTGTTGGAGAAGACTCTTGAGAGTCCCTTGGACTGCAAGGAGATCCAACCAGTCCATCCTAAAGGAGATCAGTCCTGGGTGTTCATTGGAAGGACTGATGTTGAAGCTGAAACTCCAAAACTTTGTCCACCTCATGCGAAGAGTTGACTCATTGGAAAAGACCCTGATGCTGGGAAGGATTGGGGGCAGAAGAAGGGGATGACAAAGGATGAGATGGCTGGATGGCATCACTGACTCGATGGACATGGGTTTGGGTGGCCTCCGGGAGTTGGTGATGGACAGGGAGGCCTGGTGTGCTGTGATTCATGGGGTCGCAAAGAGTCAGACATGACTGAGCTACTGAACTGAACTGATTACCCACAGGACACTAGGACTGATGAAGTAAAAAGATTAACAGTTAACTAAGGGGTTTTTAAATTTTATTCAAACTATCCTTAGACAAGAAATGTTTTACAAAACTTTCCACAGAAGCTTTCTGCCTCACTCAGATCCAAGCTAGCCACTCTGAATCAATTAGTTGTTAGTTATACAGGAAAAAAATGTGTGTTTATGTGTGAGTGTGCACAGATGTGCATGTACTCAAGTCTTTTTTATGTGCAAATGAGCTGTTGTCAATAAACTTTTGCAATTAATGTTTGATGAAAATAGGATGAAATTTATGGAAAGGGATTTTTTAGTGGAATTAGCATGAAAATTAGGAAAGATGAGAAAGGATAAGTAACAGAGGGGAAATAAGCATATAGATGAACATGGCTATGTTAAGATTAGGAGAATGGAAAGATTAGATGTCATGGGACAGATTATTAAGACTTTATGTTGCTATTTAGGAAAATAAAGAGTCATTTTTCTGTGTTAGAAAGTGTGCTAATGTGATCATAATATCTATAGAGGTATACCACTCTAATAACTTGCATGTAATGTGTTTAAACTTAATTGTTGGCACTTTTCATGGGAAAGCCATCTTATAACCCAACTAGACTGAGTTTCTCAAGGGCAAATTCCACATCTGATTCATCTTGCATTTCTCAGTGCCTAGCAAAGTGCTTTGAGTGTACTTAATTATAGGGGTGCAATAACTAATAAATTGAATAGTACTAAACTGAGATACATTGAATTTACTTGGTCAAATTGAAGTAGAATGGTTGGGAATGGGAACTATTAATTACCCTCACAAATACACTTTTATTACTTCATTTTAGATACCAAAATATACTTACTTAACTTTTGTTATACTTACAATGAGCTCAGAGTAATAGCCCTCTTTTTACACTTTTATTACCTATACTTTACAAAAAGGCAGTAATGTACATAGCAGAAGTATAATCCACTTTATACATAGATGAAATTGAGTCATAGAGAGACATCATATTATTTTTCCACAGGATTACTTTTCTATTACTACCACCTAAAAGTGAGTCAGTGGAATGAAGGAGATCTGAACTCAAACTCCAAAAGCATTACTTTCCTCACCAAAGTTCATCTTAAAAGAGTCAATCATATAAGCAAAATTACGTAATATGCAAATAAACATATTTGATAGTCAAA
This sequence comes from Antilocapra americana, assembly GCA_007570785.1. Taxonomy (NCBI): domain Eukaryota; kingdom Metazoa; phylum Chordata; class Mammalia; order Artiodactyla; family Antilocapridae; genus Antilocapra; species Antilocapra americana. The sequence continues at coordinate 13,316,547 of ML663563.1, forward strand.
AAAAAAGCACAAAGATGACTGCTTTTAGAAACAGAAGTTCCAGTTACTGCATTCTTTTTTCAATAAAATAGAGAGCATGGTTCTTATCAGAATATACAGAGAACAAACATGTAAGCAAGGGCAGGGAATCTACCTGATGATTTTGCAGAATACTCATCCTCAGTTGCATTATCTCTACTGCTGTGTTTATTATTTTGATAACTGATATTTGGAGTATTTTTCTGCTTGTCAAAGACAGCAAGTGGGACTAGTCTTAACTGCTAAGGCAGTCTTAACTCATCTTCAATGATTCACTTAACTTTCTATTACATATTTTTTAGATTCAATCTGTCGTCACACTGTTTTATCTTTTTTATGAACTGAGCTATCAGGGAAGCTTTTATTTCATAGTAAACCAATTTATGAAGGACACAAAAGGTATTTATTTTACCAGTTCAATCAAATTTGTTTTCTAAATAGGTTTGTTTCTAAAAGTGAAACTTGTTTTCAGGATCATTTAGGTTTCTGACTTGGTTTGTTGTGTGTATATCTGATCACTTCTGGGGTCTTAGTAAAACTTCTGTTGGCATAAGTAGAATGTGCTCACATTAACAATCTAGCAAGCAATATACTTAAGAGTTTAAGGATTAAGGTGTCAGTCAGCTCATCTTACCAGGTGAGCAGTTGGAAATCAATGAGTATTCCCATGTCCTTAAAGATAAACAGGAAAGAGATGTAATTCTTTATTTACAATAGAGAACAAAGATTATTAAGAAAATATTTTATTCAACTTGGTCAAGAAAGCATAATGATCTGCCTTGACTTTCACAACTCAATATATTCATAAGGACAAACAATGATATTCATTCTACCATATAAACACAATGCTGATAACATCAGCTGATAATATGGAGGTCATATATTATTTAATATATATGTACTATTACCATCTTTTCTTACAGTTTTATTGAGATATTTTGTTGTTGCTTTTGTTTAGTCACTCAGTCATGTCTGACTATTTTGAGATCCCTTGGACTATAGCTGTCCAGGTTTTCTCTGTCCATGGGATTTTCTGGGAAAGATTACTGAAGTGGCTTGCCATTTCCTACTCTGGAGATCTTCCCAACCCAGGAATCAAACCTGAGTCTCCGTCTCTCCTGCATTGCAGGTGCGTTCTTTACCACTGAGCCACGGGGAAGCCCTTACTGAGATATAGTTAACAAAATCATAAGATATCTAAAGTTTACATTATAATGATCCTGGTGTAAACATGTGAAAAGGTTCCTCCCTTCAATTCACACAATCATTACCTCACATATTTGCCATTTTTTAACAAAGAACATTTAAGTTCTCCCAGCAAATTTCAATTATGCAACACAATGTTAACAGCTATAGTTGCCATGTTATATATTAAGGTCTCAAGATTTATTCTTCTTACATCTCAAAGTTTGTGCCCTTTTACCAATCTCTTCCTATTTCTTCCATACCCTATTATCCCTTTGTTTTGTCTTTAGAAACAGACATAATACGTTGTAAAAAGGGGCCTCAAGTAAAGATTCAAAGGAATCTCTGCTAAAGAAATAAATTTTTGCAAGTTAATGACTACAGCTGACATTTATCAAGGCCTACTATACTCCACTGGAGAAGGAAATGGCGACCCACTCCAGTATTCTTGCCTGGAAAATTGCATGGATAGAGGAGTCTAGTGGGCTACAGTCCATGGGGTTGCAAAGAGTCAGACCCAAGTGAGCACACACACAAAATGACTATATGCCAAGCATTATTGAGTGCTTTATAAATATGCCAATTAATTCCCACTATCTTATGAGATTAGCATTCTTATTTCTCCATTTTATAGAGAAACTAAGGAGAACAAGAGTTCACCAAAGAAATTATCCAAATCTTGAGGTGATTAGAAAGAAATTGTGATTGGTCACTATAAAGTCTAATCCATAAGAGGAAAAAGCTAGATTTAAAGATGTGTGTGTGTGAGAGAGATGAGAGGCAGCAGGAAGTGAAGGAAGGAACAATAACTAAAAAAGGAATAAAGACTCTAACATCTCCCAAGCACTTCTAAATGCATGGCATTTATAACATTCATATAATCTTAATAGTCTTATCAGGAAGGAATGAACTCCATTTTACAGATGAAAAAGTAAGGTTCATAAAACTTAAGTGGCTGTCCTAAAATTTTGAACTCCAATCTTTGTGACTAAAATCCAAACTCTTTTCAATAATCCATGCTGTAAAGGAAAATAAAATTAAGGCAAGGAAGGAGTAAAGGGATAATAAAGAATGCAAATCCAAAAAAAAAAGACTGGTGGTAAACCAGCTTTTAGAAGTTCTTTGATGGATTCTGGGATAAGACAGAGCACTACTGTCGCAGAGCTATGATGCTTTTCAGCTAGAATGTAGGGCTGTCAGAAGCCAAAACGGCTATTTGATTTCAAGAATCAATGCCTTTGATCCCTTCAACATTATTCTTCTTGCCTACCCTATCTCATTGTCAGGAAATCTGCTATTAAAAAAAGCAATGGCCAATTCACCTAGATTCACTAGTCCCATACTGAGTAATTGCAGAGTGCATACACGTGGCTTGGCCCAGATCAGCTCACAGTCTATGGACAGCTTTACCCAAATTGAGATGCGAGTTCATCATGTACATATGTTACATGGCCACAGCAGACGCCAAGAAACATTTTCATATTGATGTGAAGCTAGGTACAGTTCAGGCATGACTAAAATTTTCCCTTTCAAAATGATAGCCAAGAGAACCACAAATGAGGACTCACAAGTTCAGTTTCCTAACAATCCCAATGTATCATTTTTGACCAAAATATCATAAAGACAAGTTGAGAATCTTCCATCAACTGAGATTAAAAAACAAATATCAATTTATTATACTATATTGGCCAGATTCATCAATTTCTAGTAGATTTTATCTTTTTGGGGGGCAAGGGTGTGTATATCTCTGTGTTTATGTGTTTCATGTCAATCCCTTACCAAAATCACAGTTTGTTGATTTCAGGTAAAATCTGTTTCAAAACATACTGGGGCCTCCAGGTTGGCATGGATTAAGGAAGAAAGAGGGTTGGACAACTAGCCTGGCCAGAGGCCTAGGTGACATGGAAGTGAAGTAAGGTCCAGAGTGACCCAGGCTTGATCACTGGCAGCACATGTACAAAATTAGATTCAACCTGGTTGTGGCTTCCAGTTCTAAGCAGCCCACATGAGTCGAAGGACACCACAGTTAGAAAACAAAAATGGTTGTTTCCCCATCACAGAAAGGAGGCTTTCAATAATTTCACTTACTTGAGTGGAAAAATTCTTGTTTTACTCTATAAAGTGGTAAATATCAAGCTATAAAAGTGTGTACCCATTGCAGCAATTTTAAAAAATATATAAGTACACACAAGAAAAGAGATTAAAAATAAATATACCAAAATGCTACCAGTAATTATAACAGGGTGGTAACCTATAATTGATTGCTTTTCTCATCTTTTCTCAGGTATTTTTTTCTAATTTGATTACATTATTTCATTAACAGGAAAAGAAATCAAATAAAAACAACTTATGAAATTAAAAGCTGATTTTGAAGACAGACTATGCCTACAAGATCTATTTTCTGCTTCTAAGTATTACCCTTTTTTTAAAATGCTTGGAGCATAGCCCATCAGCTATAGGTACAAGAAAAAAAATATAGAAAATTTAAATTCATTTTCAAAATTCTGTTATTATTACTTCAGATCTTTTTACTTAGTTTACTCCTTAAGATGCTCTTTAATCCACAGCTTGGTTTAGTGTATTGTTGCCAAGGTTGATGAGAGAAAGCAAGACAAGCATTAGCAACATTTTCAAAAATCTGGTGCAAGCCAGTTCAGAAGGAAAATTCACATTATTATCAACCAATTTAGTCATCAGTGTCTTACATCAGGTTAAGCAACTAACAGCAAATACAACAATATTATTGTTAATCTCACAAAGTACATTGTATTCATTGTAACTTTACGAACACTAAACACCATGCCAACTGAAAGTCTTGTGTGGAGAAAGAATAAAAATGGTGGATTATACTAAACTATATAAAAAGGAATTTGGTAAACTAGAGAAGGACGGTATGTGATTTAAATGTTAAAAACAAAATGAATACTAGGCAACTGTTGTAAAGGAAGGTTTTTAACTATTTATATACATTTCTGCTATATTCATAGTGGTATAAGTAACAGACACTTTGCTTTTTGCAAAAGAATAGATACAACACCTATAATGTACTTCACAAATTCCAAGTTGTGGATTACATATTAGAGAATGACTAATCTAATTGCTAGAGATTAACAATTGCTAGAGTTTGGAATATAACCAATATACTCATTGTTGGTTATACATCCAACTCATCACTAATAATATTATTGTCTGTGTTTGTATAAAAACTATTTTCCAAATGCTTTCAAATGGTTGTCTCTGCTGATCTTTTCCCAAGTCCACTGATCTATACACAAAGCCAACTTTATCATTGGTTAAGACCAAAACAGTTTTCTAAATATCCAAAGTTCATTATATTATATCATATTGCTTCCAACAGCTTTAATGCCTCTAACTTATGTGAGTCTAGTACACAACAGACATTCAATAATTGTGTAATAAATGAATGAATTTTGATATAAAAAAGTAAATAAGATTATAAAGAATAAAACTGAGAGTAGAGGTGCCCCAGGCCTTATTAGTACACCATATGCTCAATATACTACTTCATAACAGTTACCATAGCTTGATCCTCTCCAAGGCTCCTTGTTCCTGTTTGCTGAAAGAAAAAGTCTCTATTCTGTGAAGCTATGTCAAATAATGTGAATATCTACTGTGAAAAATATAATTCATTCATCCTACTCAGAAGAACTGATATTGTGATGCCTAAGTGACAAACATAGCTTCCTAAAATTGAGAATAAAGTAAAGTCCAATCCCAAAAACCAAAATTTTACTACACACTAAGAGATCCAAAGAGTAGGGAATAAACTTTAAACTATCCTTGATTTAGCCCCTGGGTGGGCTCATGATGCCCACCTCGCTACACCCAAGTTTGAACAACTTCCTGGTTATCTGGCTCTTATTGAAGAAGTAGATGGAAGTGTACAGCACTCAAGTAAATTGACCTTAAGATTAAATCCTGAATGGCCTTCATTTCAAATCTGGACATGCAAATACCACCTTGTTACAATTCAGTAAATCCATTGTCCGTCAAATGTTCTAATAGTGCTGTCAGTATATTAGCATCTTTTTTTTAAAAAATGTCAAATATTCTCTCAGGTTGGGGGACATTTCAAGTCAAACAGTAAAAAATCATCATATTGTGTATACCTCTCACCCTGGAATTTTAGAGAGAGAAAGAGAGAGAATCAGATAAATAAATACATAAGGCCCCAGAAGGCAGAAATTTCCCTGCATAAAGTCTAGAAAGGCTTCAAGCGGAGGTGGGATTTAGGGTATTTTTTGGATGCAAGGCCAAACGTATGGCCAAAATGTGTTGTATCCTTTATCTCCTTCTAAAGTAAGGACAGAAGGGACTGATATTATTTAAAAGTTTAAGAACCACCTTTCTAGTGAAGTAATTCTCAAAGTGTTTTATTTTTAAACCACTCAGATGTCTACCTCCAGCTCCAATTTCAGATCCCAGTAAATATATCACACTGACCCTACTCTATCTCCATCTTTCCCCACTCTCGTCATCCCCCCAACAGCAACGTTGTCACTATTAATGGAACGTGCTCTAATCGTCAAATCTATTGAGGTAGGGAAAAAAATTTAAGAACCAAGGTGACGGCAAAGGGAGAAGGGCACATGTCCCAGGCCTAGCATTCACCAAATTCTATTTACATGATTAATACTATTTCCAAATTATGCTACCCAGATACTGTATTTCTGTGGTTGTTAAAGTATAATGTGGCACATGCATATGCTGAAATCAGTCTGTTTTAACAATTTTTATAACCTAGTGTTGGCACTAAGAACCTTAAAATATAACCTAGATTTCTACTCCGGGGATCCCTCTCTCTCTGACTCTTGAGAGGTCTTTCTTAGAATCATTGGTCTAGTTTCTAGAGTTGAGGCAATCATAAAGCCAAAATAAAGGGCACTGAGATTGGGGGCACTCATTTAAATGTTTAAAAAAGGCAAAAGCACTTGAGGGATTAAAACTGTAGTTTACAAAATACAAACTTATTACATTTCTGGGATGTTTGCCAGCAAAACATGAAAGCCTAAAAAATCCAAAGTAACAGTCAACAGAAGACCTGAGCTGATAGCTGTGGGACCTCGAGCAATTCCCTCAATTGCTCTGGGTCTCTGTTACCTCAATTATCTTGAAGGGGCTTCAACCAGCAAGTTCTTTCATGTTCCCTTTCAGTTTTAAAATCTATCTCAAAGCCAATAATTACAGAGGTACTAAAAGTTACATTCAATATATAAACGTCTAACAATTTCAAGACAAAGGAATTTTAAATATAATTCTTAAACATTAAGAACTATCTTATAATAACTAGAATTTCATCAAAATGGCCCCATTGGCTGTGTCATTTGCTTCAAATAAAGCCTGAGCCATGAGAAAACTATTTTAACACCCTGAGAAGATTAAATAGTTAATCCACTGGGAAACCAAGTTCAAAGACAGAATTCACAAATCCGCTCTCCAGAGAGAAGCATTAAAAATAACAAACATCCATTTTATTTTTAATGAAATCATTTTAATGATACACCGAATACAAATGATACCATCTAGCATGAATTTTCACAGATGTGTCTTCCTTCCTAAATCTGAAACTTAGATAGTTTCATACCTAAAGTTGACTGAAAATAACAGTTTATAAGTCAAGGTCACATGGGTGAGCTATAACATGTCTTGGGGGAAACTATCCATAACAATGGATATTTCAAGTTCATTTCTTTGAGGAGAAATGGATGAGAACTGGAAGATTGGGCACATTATGAAATTAACTACCAAGATAATTTCTGCTTTCATGGCTTCACTAAACTGGAATTTCTAGTGCATCATTTACAAACCCATAATTATGCATCAAAATATTAACTAATTAGCAGGTAAGAGGGTAAGAGCTCAAGGGGCAGTATTAATTAGATATGAAATCTGAACTTCTGTGGAGTTCCAAATAACAATCAGACCTCCCACACTATAAACTTAATACACCTTATCTGAAGAAAAAGTATCAACTCATATTTAAATAAATAATTTCACTGACTTTAAGCTCACATCATCCACAAGCTCTTTAGTCTCCTCTGTTTCATTTCCTTTACTTTATGATCCAAATACAAAGACATATAAGTAGGGTACACATATCACACATACAAAAATAGAAATGTCTTTCTCATGCACAGGCTCTGGAGTCCAAATTTTGTATGACATGTGCTTGTAAGTGGGGCACAATTTCTGTTCGTTAAGTCACTGTCCTTCAGGAAAGTATGAACTAAAAACACGTTATTGAAGAAAATAAGGGACAGATAAAAACTAAACTGCAACAACTTTAAATTCTAGTTTGTGCTACTGGTATGTTTTGTGTTAGATTCAACATAGTTTGTGCACCAAAAGAGCCTCCCATTGCTAGGTCTAAGCTCCATGAAAGTGGGAACCACGTCTGTCATGTATGTCCTGTATCCTCAGTAGTAGGAAAGTGTTCTGCACATAGTAGGCACATAATAAATATCTGATGCATGAAGAGAGGAATAAACAAATGATTGAATAGCAGATAACCATCTGTTTCCACAAAGTATTTCTAAAAGCCTTGCTTATCTGCCTCTACATTCTTTAGACATTAAATTATTTCAAATAAGTTATATCACATGTATATTTGTGTTTTAGCTTGAAAGATCCTTATTGCATTGACATTAATATGTGAAATATTTTGAAAACATTTGGAAATATTTTTAAGAACAAAGAAACAGATAACAGAAGCCTGAGTCTGAGTTCCATTTCTGGTGTTTAGTGGCTGAGAAACCTTGAACAGGTCACCTAGTATCTTTGAGACTCATTTTTCCATCTGTAAGATAGGGATAATATCTGTCCAGCCCACCTCATATGGTTTTAATGTATATTAAATAAAATATTGCATATTGTATTGCAGCTAGAAATGGACAAAGAGACCACAAAAGCCAAAAAGTTTCCTCTTAAGTAACAGTATCTACAATAAATATATTGTGGGAAAGTCAAGTTTAAAACGTTAAAATAGTTCCTTCCTATCAATAAAGAGGCAGCACTAGTGCCAACAGTTTGGCTAACAACAAAAAAACATAAATTTAATATCCTGCATATGGAAAGTTCTTACAACCCTTAATACCTCAACATGAAGAAAAAGAAAAGTTCGGGGAGGTCACATTGCAAATCAGCGCCAGTGACGGACTCAGAACAGAGAATTTACCATCCAATCAGCACTTAAGCTAGCTGAGCAATGTCACTTCTTAAATATGCTGTAGTAAGGTAAAAAAAAAAAAACACAGCAAATTAACCATTACACACTAATCCAAACTTGCTGTCCAGGATATGTCCTGTTCTCTGCCAAAGCTAAGCAAAAGATCTTCGCTCACAACCACACAGACGATGACATGAAAACACAATGGTCCTTTCTGTATCTCCATTTTCCTTCAGTTCCTCTCGTATTTCGAAAGCTAAAATTCTCGGGAAAAACGTTTCAAATATCATATCAGCATCAGACATGGAAACTATGAACTGCCCAGTCTTCCTGCTTGGCCCCACAGCAGGTGCCTTGCAGCAAATACTGTACTTTCCTTCACATCATTTCATAAAGCTCCAGATTTAGAATTCAAAATGTTTGAGTTTAAAACGTTAACTGAATGGTTCAATTCAGTATACTACTTAGGTAATAAGAACCGAATATACACTAAACCTCACTGCTCATTTTTGTAGATGGCATCTATCAGCTTGCTACATTTTCTAGGGAGTCAGCTACCATCAACCTTTTACCCATAACTTTTTATACATCTGCAACCCAGATGAAAAAAATGTGACTGTTAAATCAAGTCTTACATGGATATACATGCATAGATACATATATGCGTGTGTTTATATAGACAACCACTCAAAAAACAGACACCCAACACTTTGGTATTTTCCTAATCTACAGAAAATACTAGATCTATGACGTGCTGGCTGTGAACAGTTTTCTGGCTTTTCACTTTTTTATTGGAGCCTCATTGCTTTACACTGCTGTATCAGTTTCTATTGCACGGAAAGTGAATCAGCCATACGTATGAATCCCCACTTTCGGGGATTTCCTTCCCTAGTTAGGTCACCACAGAGCTCTGAGTACAGGTCCCCATGCTCTAGAGGAGGTCCTCATTAGTTATCTATTTTATACATAGTAGTGTGTATGTGTCAATCCCAATCTCCCAATTCATCCCACCCCCTAGTTCCCCCTTGGTATCCATATACTTGTTCTCTACGTCTGTGTCTCTATTTCTGCTTTACAAATAAGATTATCTATACCATTTTTCCGGATTTCACATATATGCATTAATATATGATATCTGTTTTCCTCTTTTCTGACTTACTTCACTCTGTATGACAGCCTCTAATCCATTTATGTCTCTGCAAATGACATAATTTCATTCCGTTTTATGGCTGAGTAATATCTGTGAACAATTTTTTTCTATACTCTTTCTAACATTTTTAAAAACCTGTAGAGCAGCACTACTCAATAGAAATACTGTGGCAACCACATTATATTTAACTTTAAAATTTCTGGTAGCCACATTTTAAAAAAGGAAAAGTAGATGAAATTACTATAATTTTAACATTTTATTTAACTCAACATATCAAAATACTACCATTTTAATATGTAACCAATATAAAGATCATTGATATATTTACATTCATTTTCTCATAGTCTTTAAAATCAAATATATATATATATATATATAACACAGAAAATACATGTCAATCTGGAGACTAAATTTCCATCAGAAATACTTTATATGTATTTAGATTTGATAAACTTTACAGTTAAACAATAGGTCCACATAACTACATTGTTCCAGGCATATCTACAAGCTTTCCAAAAACTAAATGGACAGTTTTTAAATTTAATTAACATTAAATAAAATTTAAAATTTAGCTTCTCAGTAGTGTTGAAACCAAGCAACCCTTAAGAGCCTTCCTGGGGACAGACACACCCCACCTTATGTCACTAGACTCTTGTGTGCAGAAAAGTTTTAGCCATCCCCAAGTTCTTAAGAGCATATTGAATCAGAGTAATGCAGACAGAAAGGAAAACAGTCAGGCAAGACAAAGTATTAACAGTTCTATTTGTATTAAAACTAACTTAAAGGCCATTAGTTCCTCCACAGGGGCAATATTCTGAGTCACATCCCTGAGTGGTTTTACAGATACTAAAACCCCCACCAAGTGGAAGAAGTTAACCTCATGCTGACCACAAGCAGGTAGACCCCACACCAGTTGGAACCAGAAGGTTGATGATGTTAACTCCTGAAATACCAAAATGTTAACTCCTGTTACCCACCACCAACCAATCATAAAGAGACCCAAAAGCTGATCCGGCACCCTGTGACCCTGTCCATCACCTTGCCCTTAAACACCATTCCCTGAAAGCCATCAGGGAATTTGCATCTTTTGAGTATGAACTGCCCATTCTCCTTGCTTGGCCTCACAGTGGGTACCCTTCAAAAGCTATCCTTTACTTCACCTCAACCTGGTGTCAATAGATTGGCTTTGCTGTGAGATGCGAGAGTGAAACCAAGTTTGATTTGGTTACAGCATTAATCATAATTTGAGTGCTCAATAGCCACATGGGGTTGCATAGTGGTGGAGGGGGATCCTATATGCACATTTACACAATGAAAGAAAGATACCCTACAGAAATCCTCCATGCTGCAGTGCTAAGTTGCTTCAGTCGTATCTGACTCTGTGCGACTGCATGGATTTGTAGCCCACCAGGCTCCTCTGTCCATGGGATTTACCAGGCAGGAATACTAGAGTGGGTTGCCATTTCCTTCTCCAGAGGATCTTCCTGACCCAGGGACTGAACCTGTATTTCTTAGGTCTTCTGCACTGGCAAGCAGGCTCTTTATCACCAGCGCCACCAACATCTCAGATATACTCTACTCAAAGGCATTTTTCAGAAACTGAGTTTAAAATGTTCTCCCAAAATAAGAAATTTTCTATTTAACTTCTTTTTCCAAAGGTCATATAATATGACCCATGCACTTATTTTGAGAAACCTAAAATACAGTCATCAACTTTAACACATTGGTATCTCTCTATATCTGATAAAACACAAAGACCTCTAGGACACTGTGCATTTACACAAGTACAGCCAACTTTCTATTACTTGTTATTACATTCATTGAAGGGTAAAAGTTAATCAAGAGTTCTGATTATTTGTGTCTATGTGTAGATTTATTTACCCTGCTGATGAAGTCTATAACAAACTGGAAAGTAAGACTGGAGGTCACTGCAAAGATTTAAAAATCGGGGAAACAGTTTAGGCAAGTTCAGGTTCCCCCTTTCTGAGCTCTATCTTTTCTAGATATAAGGCATAAAAATCCTGTCAAAGTCATTCATTTTTAATTAAACTAGTTCAGAACCAGGAAGAGGCAAGCGACCTTAAGCTAAGGAAAGGTTTGCAAAGGATGTTCTTGCCTCTCACCTGCATAGATTTAATGGTTAAGAATTTGAGCTCTAGATTCAAGCTGTCTAGAGTTAGAATGCTATTTCTTTTATTACCAGTTTAACTTGGGGAAGATCACCTAATCCTTCTGTGTCTCACCTGTAAAATGGCCATAATAATAACAGACATAAGTCAAAGATTGTTATGAGAAATAAATGCAATTTCACAGCATATAAAACATCTTAACACACAACACTGATCCTGGTACATACTGTGTGTCCAATAATTATTTCTCTTTTTAGCTCAAAGATTAGGACAAAAGAGATAGAACTTAATTTCAATAAATATCTGTTGTAAATGGAAATAAATGTCTATATATTTTATAAATACAGAAGTGCTATCTAAGCTGTTCTTATCCTATGCAAAGTAAGTTTAAGGAGTTAATCTATGCAATGTATTTAATAAAAATAAAATAGACCCTCAAAATATGGCTTACTTCACAATGTGTTTTTATAAAACCTTTCTCCAACAAACAGACCCACACATATTTCCTTTTTGAAAAGCTAATATGCATATCAAAAGCAAATATGTTATTTACCTGTCAATATCACTTTGGGGTGATTCATTACTCTGTTCATCTCCATTGCAAGCAGCATCAGTTTTAACAGCATGGTCAATAAACTACCCTATGATATTCTACAGAATTCATAGATAAAAATATTTACTCTGTAACAACAGCTTTTTTCTCTGATAGCCAATTTTTTTTATTTTCATTACTATTTTATGCTCCTCCTTCACCTTCTTTGACCAGATTTGCTAATTAACAAAACTGCTTCTTATTGAGTCTCCTCTCTTCCTTCCCCTTCCTCTGTGGTGGTAGAGTCACTAGTAAGTGTTAAAAGGCTAAAAGAGAGAGAGCAACAGTAAACAGGAGAAACAACTAATCCAACAGCTGAATAAATAGCCTTAAAATAACCAGAGAGGACAAATTAAAACTTCAAAAGTTCTATAACAGGTGATTCTAAACAGTCATAAAAATGTCACCTCCCTGGGTGATTATCTCCTGGTCTGTAAAGGGAATGAGAAATATATTTGAAATTCATCTTATTCTTTAGATTGATTAAAATATAAAGTATATATAAAACTACCATTTCTATAACTAACAAGATTTGTCACTAAGTATTGAAATGCTGACGTGATAGAATAAGAACAGCTTTTCAGAAAGACTACAAAGGTGGAGAATTTTAAAAAATAATTAAATTTTTTATTTTTCTAGATTATTTTTATAATCCTATAATGTGTACATAAAGAGAAATGAATTCACAGTAAAGTACCAGAGCTATAAAAGAAACGCACTTATTCTACCATGAAGCCTTCATTAATATTTCAGTGATGATGTTGCAATTTTCCATGAGCAACTGTCAGAGCTCCGCTTCTCGATACGTATCAAAACAATCCAAATTACGTTCGATTCTCATGTATCTGTCCTTCACAAAATTACAATTTTGATGTATGTAGTATTTAAAAACTCACACCGGAGAATGTGTAATTTTATATTGTAACCACCCTGCTGAACCTCAGGATGTTTCTTTTTTCACCACTCCCTCATTTAACCCTTCCACTTACTGAAGAGTCTTCTTACTTCTACAGACGGATCACCAATGAATTTTCCCTTAAATACAATGCCTCTTGCAACGCCAGAAATGTCTTCAACCCCCACACGCTGGTGCTACCTAGCCCCCGCCGGTGCTTAACAAGAAGTCCATTTATTTGCACAGGGATCTGGACCCCCGCGGTTGGCAGCGCTGTGCTGAGGCTTTGTCTCCTGCCAAGAAGGCCGGAGGTGCAGGTACCCGTGAAGACAGTCACGTTACAAATACGAGAAGCGCACCACAGCCCTGGAGAGAGGCAGCTCCCCTGGGCAAAGCCCGACAGGCGATCGCCCAAGGCGGCCAAACCTGAGGCAACTGTTCCTCTGGTGCGCGACCCGGAGCGGGCAGACGGCGACCGCTTCTCCCGCTGAGGAGTCACGACGCCCCCCGGGACCCGGCGCCGCGCAGCCGCCCGTCACCTGCAAATGCCACGGGGCCGAGGGCGCGAGGTTTTCCGGCCAGCACCCGGCCTCGCGCGCCAGGCCCCCGCCGGGCGGCTCCTTAGGTCTCCGCGGCGCAGCGGCCGGTACCCCGGGTCGGGGCAGATCCTCTCAGGGAGCCCGCAGCCCGCCCTCCGCCGCGTCCGTCCTTACCTGACAGCCACCCGCACCGAGCTCTCGTCCGGGGCGCCCCACATGCCGGCGGCGGGCGACAGCCGGGTCGCCGGGCCTCTGCACCGCAGAACTGCGCCGCTCGCGCTCAGGAGGCTGGAGCTGCAAGGGGCGGTCGGCTCACCTCCGCCGCACTCCAGCCATGTTGGGCGACTGAATGGAAAGGTGGCGGCGGCTGTGAGGCAGGAGGAGGAGGAGGAGGTGGTGGTGGTGATTCACTGCTCGCGGGCGCCCGCCCCTTCTCCCCAGCTCAGCCCCCGGGACTGGGGCGGAGACGAGGCGCGCTGAGTGGCGAGCTCGGCGGGGGCGGCGGAGCCAGCAGGCCGCCGGCGGCCTGCTGCTGGCCGGGTGAGCGCGCCCCGCCCCCTCCGGTGGGAACGCGGCCTGCGGGTGGCCGGGCTGAACCTTCCACGCCTGCCCGGACTCTCCCGCTGCGGGCCCGCACTGCGTCAGCGGCGGCCGAGCTGCCGGCCCCACCTACGGTGCTGCCCGGCCTGCGCCCCGCCCTGCCCTCGGTGGGCACTGCCAGGCGCTGCTTGCCGGGAGGCGCACGGGGGAGGGATGCCGGCCGCGGGTTGCCCACGCCCCGGGGTGACGAGCCCGGCGCCCTTGCGGGCTGTGAGAACGCCGCGGCTAGTGCCCGCCCTGCTGCAGCCTGCGCCTTCCAAAAGCAAAGCTTGATTCCCCAGCTCAGAGCTTGCAATCTGCCCGCTGCCGCTCTAGTTCGCCTTTGTTTCCACCCTCAGCTTATTGTCCTCTCTCCAGCTTGGACTCTGACCCTTATCCCCAGCCCCCTCTGAACGCCCTCCTTCCCAGGAGTCCGTCATTCAGACTAAACCCAGCTCCCCGGCTTGGCCACTGCCTCTGGGCAGCTGGGTTGTTCTGCAGTCCATCGCCTGTGGGATGTGGTAATGATTGACTCTTGAGACCCTTGAATGCCTTTCTGTTAAATCATTTGTACACTGGTAAATGAACTGCACCCTGGTACTGCCTAGAGTCCCCAGAACTGTATATCCACCAAGACCTGCTGTATAGTTCATCCTTCTCAACTGACTTTCTTTCCCTTCCGGCCTTCAAAAAGCACCTTCCAATCCCGTGATTATATCGACATTGACCCATTGTGATTTCTGCTTGTGGCTATTGTTCTTCCCCATGCCTTTAGATAGCTCTGTGGAAACAGCCTTTATTAACTTTACCACAGAGTATCTTTGTGGGTTGCCCCATATATATACATATACATGTATATGTGTGTGTGTATGGCTTCATATGAAACAGTATAATACATTAAATGGCTCCTTCCAAATAAATGGCTGACCCATGTACCAACAATGGCACATGTAATCATCCATATCAGAGATACAGCAGCATGGATCAGGGGCAGTGGCACACACTGGGACATACAATAAGTGTTCAGTGATCTTAAGTGAAGGCCTATGTGATATGTAATAATAGAAGTTTTAAATTTATTCCATCCCTTAACCTCAATACTCTTCTGAGTTCTAACAGACATATAAGTAGGAAGTAAAGAGGGCAGAGATGGTGAGTATCTTGTGCAGATCAAATTGGTGGCAAAGCTCTCTCCAATGGCTGCCCTCTGGAGAGCCTCCTTTCCTTCAGTGTTTTGTCTGTCAACAAATCAGAGCACAATTTCCTCCTTCCCTGGCGGTCCCATATTTGGGTGGATCTGGTCTGGCCACCTTGTTTCTTTGATAAACGCTACAAGGTAGACAAGTAAAGCCAAATAGAGCAAGAAAGCTAAAAAGAAATATATAATTTAAAACCTTTTTATTTAAAAAAAAATTCTCATTTAAAATAGCAGTAGCGCATTCAAATCACAAATACAAGTGTCACCAGGAGCCAGACAAGTAATTTAAGTGAGTGGAGCAAGCTGAGTGAGAACTGTGCTAAAATAGAGAACATAGGCTTCTTACAAAGCCAACGACCCTCCTTGCCTCTGGTCAACTGGAATGCAGACCCAATGCCGCCAAGCTTTTTGTTTGCTTATATGTTTGTTACTTCTCAAGAGACAGAGAAAAGTAAGACTTTTATGTGAAAATTCCTTAGTTTTAAACATCAGTAACTAATTCAGCACTATATTTGCATACTAAGCAAATCAATCAAAATAGGTCTGGAGCCAACTTCAATCCCAGGCCATCAGTTTGCAAAAGTGAAAGTGAAAGTCACTATAGTCCCTGGAATTCTCCAGGCCAAGATACTTTTCCCTTCTCCAGGGGTCTCCTCAACCCAGGGATCAAATCCAGGTCTCCCAGTCGCAGGTGGATTCTTTACCAGCTGAGCTCAAGGGAAGCCCAAGAACACTGGAGTGGGTAGCCTATCCCTTCTCCAGCAGATCTTCCCAACCCAGGAATCCAACCAGTGTCTCTTGCATTGCAGGCAGATTCTTTACCAACTGAGCTATCAGGGTAGCCCACATCAGTTTGGAACTTGCAGCGAAAATATTAACACCAATAATAGCTGTGTCTTTGGATACATGTTGCATATGGATTCAGGAAGAGGTAACATAAAAATTCAAATTCCTATTGTGATTGAGTCAGTATTTTTCTCCCAAATTTCAACATTTTTAAATCAACTATATATATTTTTATTTGCTTCAGATTCCTTTTGTCTGCTATAACCCCTTTCCTTTTGACTCTTCTAATTAATTATCTTAAGTTGAAGAAGATTCTGAGGAAAGAGTTTCTCCCGTAAGAGTAAAAATTCCTTTCCCAATTATTCACTCAATAAATATTTAATAAGTGACTGCAATATGCATGCGATGCTGGGTGCTAGTTATATGGAGAGGATTAAGACTGTCTAACAGTTTAGTTCAGGAAGACAAATTTGAAAAGCTGTAAGTGCAATAGTAGAAATTATGACAAAAGCATGATAAATTTCATCTGGAAGGGTGAGGAGTTCTTCAGGTATAGACCATTCAGGATGATATCCCTGAGTCCACTATTGCATCTGCACTGCAAAAAAAAAAAAATGATCTCTTAAAACATAAGTCATCTATGTTATTCCTCTGCCTGAAACATTCCAACAGCTAACTAACACAAATAGAATAAATTCTTCTATATTCAAAGCTCTTCACACTCTGGGCTCTCCAAACTCTAACCTTATATTTTGCCACTCCAAATTTTAAAGACTACTTTTTGGTGAAACTAGCCTTTTTTCTGTTTCTTGGAAACAGTTTCTTTGCCTTGGGACATTTGTGCGAACTGATCCCTCTACCTGGAATGTTTTTTCTGTGAATCTTCCCATGGTTGGCTTCTTTTGGTCTTTTAGATATCAGCTTAAATGCAATCTCTTCAGAGGGACCTCTCCTGATAATTCAGTCTAAAGTAGCACTCCCACAAGGAGTGCTTGTGACCATAATTTGCATGGTCCAGTGCAAAGTGAAAATGCAGAGTGTCTTATTATAAAAGCAATGTAATAATGTTATTAATGTTAGTAAAAAATAAAAGCTTTTTCCTTTCTTCTGAGTTTTCTCACTCAACTTGTCATGGTTTTTCTTTTTTTTTAACTTAGTATTTAATGTTATTTTCCATAAAGAAAAATTAAAAATTTTAATTATTAGCAAACTTTACTATCAATTTTTATATTGTTTAATGCCAACTTTTAAGTAAGAATAGAAAAACACTTAACTCATTTGTGGAATTATAAATTATACAATTCCTCTAAGATGGCAGAGATCTTTTCTGTTTTATTCACTAATGTATCTGTAGCTCCTAAAACAGTGTCTGACATATAGAACAGGTCATTAAATGTTAGCTGAGTGACTATGTGACTTTGGGCAAGATGCTTCTTGTATGTATTTTCGGTCTTATGAAAGTTGTTTTGTAGATTAAGAGCTTTGCTTATCCATGTTAATCATAGCACTAACATGATAAGGGCACAATAAAGTTAGCTATAAAAAGAGCTACATACATATTTAATATACAATATAAATATATTTATAAATGCAAATTGTTTTACAAAGTAGGTACTGATGCTTTAGCTGCACCCGCCTAAGGTGTATTTGGACAAAAGATACCTTCGAGCTTCCCAGATGGCACAGTGGTAAAGAATCTGCCTGCCAATGCAGGAGATGCAGGAGACTATGAATCAGGAAGATCCCCTGGAGGAGGGCATGGCAACCCACTCCAGTATTCTGTATCTCACCAGGCTCCTTTGTCCATGGAATTCTCCAAGCAAGAATACTGGAGAGGGTACCATTCACCTCTCTAGAGGATCTTCCCGACCCAGGGACTGAACCCAGGTCTCCTACACTGCAGGCAGATTCTTTACCAGCCGAGCTGTCAAGGAAGCCCAGTACAGTCTAAACAAGCATCCAAAAGAAAGCTACAACATGCACGAGAAAAACCATCACCAGTTTTTTTTTTCTATTCTATCTACTCTGTGTGTTTTTTTTTTTTTTTTGGTTTCCACGTTCTAATCAGTCATTAAAAGTTTTTTTTGCTTCTTCCTTTTTGCTTCTAGCAGAAAGATTAAAAGAAATACTACTGATTACAATTCTATGTGCAAACAGCTGGCTTTGGAAGAGCATGCCCAGACAAATATCTCCTCAGAAATCTTTTTGAAAAAAACCTTTAGAAGACTACTGCTTAATACCATAATCAGGAATATCAATTTTCCTTCAATGATTAGATTTTTTATACATTGTCCCTATTAATAACAATGCTAAGCATGTTTCGGGCTTTTCCGCCATGCTAGTGAAATGTGTTAAGTGACTGACATGCATTATTTCACTTGATTCAATGATTCTAGTAGATGGGTACAGTTATCACTTGCATTTTGCATATGAGCAACCAGAAGCCTTCCCAAAAACCTCTATTAAAATCTTGTCCATGTGTCAGGCCCAACTCAAAAATTACCTGCTTATTCAGATTTTTTCCTGATTTCACTCCTCCTCTGGACCAGATGTATATTATTTTTCTTCTTCCAGATCTCCTTTGTACTTCATATATGCCTTTGTTGTTGTTATAATCATTACTTTTGAACTCCTCAGCTAAATCATAAATTCCTAACGGGTGGGGTTTGTGGAAAATTCTAGAGTGCAGCCAATGTGTCCTTGTACAAATCAGTGATTACCGGAAGGACATGGTATGCTTTCATTACAGAACAAGTTTTCACAGTAGATCACCTGCTGCCCATTGATAACGGTCCTCAGAGAGACTGTGTCCTGACTATAGTGTCTGTTAAAAGTGGCATGCAAACTACCAGGAAGGAAACCAGAGCACGTGAGCAGAGAAAATATAAGCAAGATTCGTTAATTTTGGAAACAGAGGACATTTTACAATTCTAGTTCATCTCTTTCATTTTACAGATAAGGAAACAGTTCCTGAGAGAATTGATCATCACACCAGCTCCTCCTGTTCCCGACACAAACACATATTACACAGTAAATTACCAGCAGAGCTAAATAAAAATCCAAGCACCTTAACTCTCAGTTCTGGACTCTTTGGTCTTCACTCTTGGTTTCATTATACATTTTATTTTGGAGACCTAGAAAATCTCAGCCTAAACTACAAGTGTTTGCATATGAAGAATATATTATTGAAAAATGACACAAGGAGAGCTTAAATACTTATCATAGTAGTTTCTCTCATGATAAAAGCAGCTTAACATGTTGTAAATTTATTTTAATGACTCATAACATTACTAAAAGATCAAACTTTTACGTGTATACACTTTTCTCATTTATGTTTATTTTAAATATTGGTGAGAATTATTTCTGGGTGGAAAACAAAGGTTTGAGTGATTTTTTTCCTTCTTTGTGTCTTACTTGAAAATTTAAAAATAACATAAATCACTTTTTCAGAAACAGTGAAATTTTTCTTCTAAGAGAAAAAATGGCAGGTAGGTAAACTTCTCTTTATTAAGGATAAACAGTTAGATAGAGGTAATATTTCATTGTTTACACTTAAAATCAGAATTTGAAATCTAAAATTGCCTGTAAAGTCTTGGACCTGAATTCCAAATCTAAGAGAAATTCAAAGAATAAAGACCTCTCCAGTCTCTCCAGGGCTTGGACTTTTGTTGAGTTTTCAGCATATGTGTATTGCATGCAACTTGATTACCCCAAAGTACTGGCCCAGTTAATTGCATTCAAATGCAAATTACAGCTATTAAGTCATGCTGGTCTTGAGCCAACATCTTGTGCCAAGCTAGTAAGAGGAGTGTGTTTTTTCTAACTGTGCAGGATAGAACTTGATAAGCCATTTGGATCATCATTCACTAAAACCTCATTTTTTGGGGTGTGTTTTTTTTTTTAATTTGGAAATGTAGAATTCAATCACTGAAAGATAATTGTATTAGTTTTTTTAATTGTAAGCATTTCACTATTTACTAGCCCATCCTTTTTTACTTATTCATCAATACCACCAACCCCATATCTGTTGATTGAAATTACTGCCTTCATTTAATTTTTATTGGGGTACAGTTGCTTTGCAATGTTGTGTTAGTTTCTGCTGTACAATGAAGTGAATCAGCTATATGTATTCATATACTCGCTGCCTCTTGGACCTCCCTCCACCACCCCCATCCCATCCGTCTAGGTCACCGCAGAGCACCAAGCTGAACTCCCTGCACAGTAGAGCAGGTTCCTACTAGCTCTGTTTTACACATGACAGGCACGTACATCAATCCCAAATCTCCCAGTTCATCACCCCCCTACCTTCCCCCTTGTCCACAAGCTTATTCTCTATGATTGCATCTCTCCTCCTGCCCTGCAAACAGGTTCTTCTGCATCGTTTTTCTAGAGTCCACACACATGCATTAATATATGATACTTGTTTTTCTGACTTACTTCATACCATATGACAGACTATAGATCCATCCATGTCTCTACAGATAACCCAGTTCTGTTCTTTTTATAGCTGAGTAATATTCCATTGTATATATGTATCACATCTTCGTTATCCATTCATCTGTCAATAGCCATTTAGATTTTTTCCATGCACTGGCTATTGTAAATAGTGCTGCAATGAAATTATGGTGCAGTGTGTCTTTTGAAATAGCATTTTCTCAGGGTATTTTCATGGGTCATATGGTAGTTCTATTTTTATTTTTTAATTTAATTTTAATTAATCTATTTTTATTTTTTTTAAGGAACTCTAATACTGTTCTTCATAGTGACTGTATCAATCTACATTCCCAACAATGCAGGAGGGTTCCCTTCTCTACATACCCTCACCAGCATTTGTTGTTGGTAGATTATTTTCCCTTTGATAAACATTTTCTTTTCTTGTTACCTCTACATGGGTATTTTTCAAATTCTCATGTTTCTGAATACCCTGAAACAAAAAAATTAATGAAGTTCTGGGGTTGTCCTTAATTTATTTTTAAAAGACCTAAAGCAATTAAAAATATGAAGTTAAAGTTAATTATAATGTATAGCTATATGGTAAATATTTTATCAACTTTTGCAAAAAACATATGCTTAGATTTATCTCAATAAAAATATCCATTTGGTAGAATCAGTGCTTTTTAAGGGAAAACACACAAGTTAAATGTC
Source organism: Antilocapra americana (assembly GCA_007570785.1). Classification (NCBI taxonomy): domain Eukaryota; kingdom Metazoa; phylum Chordata; class Mammalia; order Artiodactyla; family Antilocapridae; genus Antilocapra; species Antilocapra americana. The sequence continues at coordinate 13,337,949 of ML663563.1, forward strand.
AAGAAACTTTACCTAAATAAATATCAACTCTGTTTTTATTTCCTTGATTTGATCAGTTATTTCACAGTATACTCCACTAAGAAAAGCCTCCCAGACAGGAGAAACTGGTGACATTTGTATTTATTTTATGATCCTAAGCCACTTCTTCAATTTTCGCAGAAGTGAAAAAAGGAAAAATTATTTCTGTTAGGAAAATTGTTTTTAAACTTTCTTTTTACCCCAAAATAAGAATTTAAAGGACTTCTTTCTACTCCTGACATTGGCAACTGAGATATGTACACAGTAAGATGTCAATGGACAGCAAATTAGCAGGAAGTTAGTGGCAGACCCTAAATACATTTGCTTATGCATACACCATAAAAAGGTGTGTTTCAATATCAAAGAGAAATAGCATGAGTAGGATCTGGAAAGCAGAGGAGTTTAGACTGATGAAAGTAGAATATAAGATGACATTTAAATTTGTATGACAAGGTTTAATATAATTATATACTTATTAATATAATTTATTGCCACCCTGCTTATTTAACTTTTATATAGAGTACATCATGCAAAATGCCAGGCTGGACAAAGCACGAGTTGGAATGCCAGGAGAAATATCATTAACCTCAGATATGCAGATGACACCACCCTTACAGCAGAAAGTGAAGAGGAACTAAAGAACCTCTTGATGAAAGTGAAAAGGAGAGTGAAAAAGCTGGTTTAAAACTCAGCACCCAAAAAACTAAGATCATGGCATCTGGTCCCATCACTTCATGGCAAATAGAAGGGGAAACAACGGAAAGTAACAGCCTTTATCTTCTTGGGCTCCAAAATCACTGCAGATGGTGAGTGCAGCCATAAATTGACAGATGCTTGCTCTTTAAAAGAAAAGCTATGAGAAACCCAGACAGCATGTTAAAAAGCAGAGACATTACTTTGCTAACAAAGGTTCATCTACTCAAAGCTGTGGTTTATCCAGTAGTCTGTGTGCATGTGAGAGTTGACTATAAAGAAAGCTGAGCACCAAAGAATTGATGCTTTTGAACTGTGGTGTTTGAGAAGACTCTTGAGAGTCCCTTGGACTGCTAGGAGATCAAATCAGTCAATCCAAAAGATCAGACCTGAATATTCATTGGGAGGACTGATGCTGAAGCTGAAACTCCAATACTTTGTCCACCTGATGAGAAGAGCTGACTCATTAGAAAAGACACTGATGTTGGGAAAGATTGAAAGGCAGGAAGAGATGACAGAGGATGAGATGGTTGGATGGCATCACCAACTCAATGTACATGAGTTAGAGTAGGTGATGGACAGGGAAGCCTGGTGTGCTGCAGTCCATGGGGTCGCAAAGAGTCAGACATGACTGAGCAACTGAACTGACTTCACTGAATAAGACAGAAGCAGTATTTTTAAATATGTAAAATAAAATTTTAGAAAGCATTATGAGTCTGATCCAAGTCTGTGAGATGAATTTGAGAGGCTCACTCAGGCAACCATATCATACTAAATAAATTATGATATGGTAAGGGCCTAAACTAGGCATGATATGGTGAAAATGCAGAAGTAGGACTTAGAATTGAAAGACATCCTTAGGGAAGAATTAATAGGAATTAGCAATATTGAGGAATAAAAGGGGATTTGATATTAAACTTCAAGCATAAGCAAGAAAAAGACTGGATAAAGAGACCACCAAAAAGATGCATCAACTGGAGACAACAAGGGAGGTGTGTCAATTTTCCAGCAGTCATGTACAGAGGTGAGAGCTGGACAATAAAAAAGCTGAGCACCGAAGAACTGGTGCTTTCAAACTATGGTGCTGGAGAAGACTCTTGAGAGTCCCTTGGATATCAAGGAGATCAATCCAGTGAATCCTAAAAGAAATCCACTCCAAATATTCATTGGAAGGACTGATGTTGAAGCTGAAGCTCCAATACTTTGGCCACCTGATGCAAAGAGCTGACTCATTGGAAAAGACCCTGATGCTGGAAAATATTGAAGGCAGGAGGAGAAAAGGATGCAAAGGATGAGATGGTTGGATGGCATCATTGACTCAATGGACATGAGTTTGAACAAATTCCAGGAGACAGTGAAGGACAGGGAAGCCTGGCATGCTGCAGTCCATGGGGTCACAGAGTCGAACATGACTGAACGACTGAACAAGAGAGCCCTTCGATCAAATACTGTGAATTTATTTATTTATTTATTTTAAAATTTATTTTCTTCACATTATCGTGTTGGTTTTGCCATACATTGACATGAATCCGCCATGGGCATACATGTGTTCCCCTTCCAGAACCCCCCTCCCACCTCCCACCCGATTCCATCTCTCTGGGTCATCCCAGTGCACCAGCCCTGAGCACCCTGTACCAAGCATCAAACCTGGGCTGGTGATTGATTTCACATATGATAATTTACATGTTTCAGTGCCATTCTCCCATATCATCCCACCCTTGACCACTCCCATAGAGTCCAAAAGACTGTTCTATACATCTGCGTCTCTTTTGCTGTCTCGCATACAGGATTATCGTTATCATCTTTCTAAATTCCATATATATGCATTAGTATACTGTATTGTTGTTTTTCCTTCTGGCTTACTTCACTCTGTATAATAGGCTCCAGTTTCGTCCACCTCAGTAGAAGTGATTCAAATGCAAATACTGTGAATTCATAAAGTAGTTTTAAAATATCACTAAATGCAGATGTCTATGAAAAATTAATAGTCTTAGAAAGAAATGGAAAATTTTATTTAAGCCAACCTCAGTATTATAACTCAGGAGACAGTCTCGCAGAGAGCTCTGAGAATTGTTCTGAAAAGGTAAAGCAGAGGCCAGTGTATACGTGCTTTTGTGAAGGGAATATGTGCAATCATGAAGTCACAAAGAATCAGACACGACTGACCAACTGAACTGAGCATGCAATCAAGCACATATCTTGGTAGAAGGTCACTGTTATTTGAAACGAACAATCACGTTAGTTAATGGTTTCTAGTGCTTTTCTAAGTATTGGGAAGAGGCACAATCAAAACTTTTCTCTGCAAAATATCTATCTGATGGCCAGTTCTGTCATTTTTTACAGAGTACAGAGTGTCTCATCCTGATCTTCACTCTGAATTCCTTTCAGGATGTATTATATAGGTCAGCAACAGCAGTGGCTAATGACTGTATTCTTGAAGAACTGGATGGTGGGCAGCATTCTTTATTTTACATTCCCCTCCATTTTTATCTTAATTTCAATCAAACTTTAGGAGACATCTCAAGACCAGTTTGTCCCAAGGCACTAAGAATGCTCATTCTCAAATCAGGGAAGAATTTCATTGATTCTCATTGACACTCAATGTGCTATTCCTGGACTAAGTTATGTTGTATGTATGTGTATTCTTTGCAACCCCATGGACTGTAGCCTGCCGGGCTTCTACCTTTATAAGATTGAGAAAGGAACATTAGCTTCTAAGGAATTACATGGCTGGCACCAGAAGTAGAAAAATTGATCTTTATGGTTGAGATGGTATTTCTGCCATTGACGAGGTCTGGTTAACACATAATACAGAATCACAATGCACATTAGAAGGGAGGGAAAGGCTAAAGGACAAAGAAAATGTTTTATGTTTAAATTTTTCTTATCTTGCCTTAATATTTGAGTTTTTATTTCATCCTAGGTAGCTGAGATAATAATTGCAGTGTTATTAATAATTAGGTGGAAGGAAGAGAGAGCTCATCTGGTAGAAGAAAGCAGAAAGAAAAGGTGAATAGTAGATTTGGAATGCAGAAATATGACAAAAATAAAGATAGAGACAATGTTAAATGGTGGGTAGAACTCAAGCATAAAGGCAATGGAGTTATAAAGGGAAAGAAAACAGAGGAACAATCAATGAATCTATCAGATCAACACAGCTAGTTGTAAACATAGAGGGTAGCTTTAGAAGGACAGGGGAATAGAGAGCTAGCTGTCCAGAGAGCTAAGGATTGTCGATAGGAAGACAAGAGGACAGTTATTCCCTTGAGGAGTTTGTAATGAACATAAAAAATAATTTGAACTAAATTTTATTTCTACTTATAAGTCATTAAATCAATTCAAAAAGTGTTTTAGTGCTTAAATAACATCATATTTAAAACTACTTTCATTAACTTATCTCCACTTTAACCCTTATGTCTTTGGCCAAATTCTGCCCAGTCTTGAAAGTGTTCTGAGGCTCTTCTTTATACCCTCACACTTAAATTAGATCAAAGAGACCCTTTTCAAATATTCACATTGAACATGGGCATTATTAAAGTTATTAATTTTCTTTGAATTTATCGATTTAACAGTGTTCCTCCCACTAGATTGTAAGCTCACTATATTTATATTTCCAAACAATACATATTATTTGATACTTAGTAAATGTTCATAGATGACTAAAAGTCCTCCTTTATTCTTGAATTCCAGATGGCAATTAATAGTTGACTGTGCTCTTTTATTCCTGAGATACTTGCTACATTTAAACCAGTAATTCAGGTGACTGCATTTTGGACTTCTTTGCAGGTCTTCACTTCCCAGTTTGTAAGGTTTGAAACTCACAAGTCTTGGCCCAGGGTCCTTTTCTGTTTCCTTTTTATACTTTATTCCACTGCTTAAATTCAATCTGTATGGTGATTACTACCCATTCGGGCAACCATTTATTCAGTAACTATGTTTTGAGTATCTATAGTGTGTAAACCAGTTTTAAGCACTGGAAATACAACAGAGAACAAAATGCGCAAAAAGTTTTGCCTTTAAGCAGCTTGCATTTTTAGGAGAGAGAAAGACAATAAGCCATATAAACACAATATAATATATATTTAATGATGAATAATGCTATACCAAATAAAGGAGTATACAGAATGCGTGGGTAATGGTAACGTTTTGTATTTTTAGGAAAATAATCTGGAACAATCTCAATAAGAGGATGACATTGAGTAAAGACCTGAAAAGAAGTGAAAGGATGAGACATGAGGAAACTAGAATAACATCCCTGGTAGAGAGAAGAGTAAATGAAAAGACCTGCAGGTGAAAACACACCTAATGTTTGTTTAAGGAGCACTGAAGTGGCCAATATGACTGGAGCCAGGAAGAAGAATGGGAAATGAGATTACAGAACTCCAGGATGGTGACAGTACAAGGTAGAAAAGGCCAAAGTGTCATCAAACTCTCACGCAAGGCAGATCTTGAAAGCCGCTGAAATAAAGGAGTGAGACAGAATGCCATTGGATCATACTGAGCTAAGTGATGACATAACACACTATGTTCTAATAGAGTCACAGTGGGTTGAAAATAAACTGAGAGAAGCTAGCAATAGAATGTGGGAGATATTTAGGCAGCTATTGCTGTAATCTAAGCTGGAGATGGTCCGACTAGTACCAGTAAAGGGATTGAGAACTGGTCAGAGTATGGAGATACACACACACATGCACATTCACACACAAATGTGTTTCATTTATAGTTTTTCATTTTGAAATAATTTTAGGCCTAAAAAGAATTGCAAAAGTAGAACAAAGAGTTCCCTTATTCAGCTCCCTTAATATAATAACATATGTAAATATCTCTTTAGATCAGGAGGAGAAGGGGATAACAGAGGATGAGATGGTTGGATGGCATCACCAACTCAATGGACATGAGTTTAAGTAAACTCTGGGAGTTGGTGATAGACAGAGAAGCCTGGCTTGCTACAATCCATGGGGTCGCAAAGAGTTGGACATGACTGAGCAACTGAACTGAACTGAACTAATAAATATTCCATAATTATCAAACCAGAGTATCAACATTATTGCATACTGTAAATACTCTTTTTAAAATAAGTTAGGGAGAACAAGATGGCAGAGGAGTCGGTGGATGTGGAGTACATCTCTCTCCATGGAATACACCTTCAGACACAGAAGTGCATGCAGAACACCAGCTGAGAACAGACAGGAGTAACTGACCAGTGGAAACGAATATATAGAACCATGCAAAACTCAGTAGGATGAAGGAACTAGGGGGGAAAACAGGAGTGTTAGTAGGATTGGGCTTGCCCTCAGCAGGTGGGGGAACTGAAGCAGGGGTCCGATCCTTACATTGGGGCAATTGTCTGAGTCAGAGGAGAAACATTCAAGGCTGGGAGTGAAACAGCTGATCTGTGTAAGCCTCAATGGAATGAGAATAAGACAGTCCTTGGGCAGCCATATATACCCCAAACAGGGATGCAGCTCCTCTGGAAGGCCCAGCAGCTAGGAGCTGGAATTTAGGGATTGTGGAGCAATCCCAGGGCGAGGACTGCTGTTGACTGTGGAGAGACACAGATTGAGGGGATGTGAAGGAGGAGATTGTGGTGTGAAATGCCTGTGGAGGAAAGCTGGGGAGCCATGGATGCTAGGTAATACTGCTGAGTCACACGTAGGGGGTGGAGCCATCACCATATCCTCTGTCTCCCCACATGCCAGCATTGGCAGCTGAACAATAGAGAGGCTGGCCCGTCAATGCCTGATGCACTGAACTACAGGGTAGGACACAACCAAGGGTGCAGCTTTAAGTAACTGATGTGCGTAACTACAGAGTAGGACCCTACCCAGGGTGCCCCATTAAGTGCCTGACATGCCAATCTACAGAGTAGGACCCCAGTCTGCGGAGGGGCCCTTTATGCCTGGTGCACCAAACAACAGAGAAGGAGCCCAGGCAAGGGAACTTTCTAAGGGAGCGCCAACTGAATGGGCAGAGCTACAGAGAAAGACTGGCCAAAGAGGCCTTCTGATCACCAGATACAAGAGGCTTGAATAAAAGACTTAGGGCCATAACTCCTGGGGCAGAGATGGTCCGTGTCCCTGCACACTTTGCACTGCCAGGGTCCCCACAAGCCAAGCAGCCACACCACCTACACACTCAACTCTCACTGGGGCAGAGCTGTCACAGGCCAAAAAAAAAAAATCTTGTGCCTATATGTGCAGGGTCGCTTCCATCATGTCCACCTCTATGGGATCCTGTAGAGTGTGGCCTGCCAGGCTTCTCTGTCAGGGGGTTCTCCAGGCAAAAGTACTGGAGTGCCTTGGCCAGTACTGGTTGCCATACCCATCTAGAGCACTATATTTCCTGTGGCCCTAGCTGCCAACTCCCCAGAGTACCTGGTGCTACCAGAACCCCTGTGACCCAAGCAGCTGTACGACCTCCACACCTGGCCCTCACGGGGCAAACCCAAGTCCTCCTGGGCAGCCTCAGGAGCAAACCCCAGTGGACGACCTACATGCAAAGGTGAAAATAAAACTGCAGTTGAAACCCAGGGGCAGTGTGGCTAAGGAAGAAGACCCAAAACCTTCCCACCAGATGTGCAAGCTGCAGATTCAATCCACACGATCAACTAGGCAGACTTTGTGTCTATGGAATATATAAAAGGACATTGAGAACTCCCACAAAAGAAAACACACTAGTTCTGATAGTTGTGGACATTGGAGGCAAGAACAAGAGGAGTAGGACCAGATTAGAAACTGAGCTGCCTCCACAACAGGTCCAGAGATCAGCACAGTGTTGCAGGGCATCTTAGGGAGGTGAGGTGTACTCTGATTCTCAGCAAGGGAAAGGACTCTGACAGCAGTGACTCAAGAAAAATATTTATTGTTCTTATGTTTTCACATGTTCTGTAGATTCTTTTGAATTTTTTTTTCCTTCCCCCCTCACTCCCGTTGTAGTTGTTGATTTTATTGGCTCTATGAAATCTAATTAAGCTTTTGAGCTTTTTTATTTTCACTCACATTTTCTATTGTCATAAACCTCTGCCTCTACATCAGGTTTTTGCAGTACTGTGGAGTTTTCCTTTTTTTCTTTCTCTCTTTTTTTAGTTTTAATTTTTTAAACCTATTATTATTTTTTCTACATTTATTCCTTTGTTTGCTTTTCCTACTCTTTGTCCCCTTGCAACTAATCTTTAATGTATATAAATCTTTATCTACCTCTATTTAACTTTGCATATCTATTCTTTCTTTTCTTTCTCTCCTCTCCTCTCAACATATTTGTTAGTTTTATTTTCATTGCTTTATTCCCCAATCGGCACCTTGCTTTACTTTTGTTTTCTAGTTTGTGCTTTAGTTTTGTTCTTAACTGTTAGATATAATTTTTGGTATCCTCTGTTAGCCAGGTCAATCTATTGTACTTTATTTTTGTTGGACTGTTTTGATTTTGCTTATGGGTTTATATGTATATGTGTATATTCGGTCACAATTTTTATTGTTGTTATAAACCTCTGCCTCTATTTTGGGCTTTTGCAATTCTGTGTAGTTTCCTCTTCTTTTTCCTTTTTTTTTCTTTCTTCTTCCTTTTTTATTTCTTTTCTCTTTTTTATAATTTTAATTTTCAATTTTTTAACCTATTGTATTTTTTCTACATTTATTCCTTTGTTTGCCTTTCCTGTTCTTTTTCCCTTGCAGTTAATCTATAATGTACATAAGTCTTCTTCATCTACTTCTATTTAACTTTGTATATCTATTCTTGCTTTCTTTTCTTTCTTTCCTTTCCTCTCAACATGTTTGTTAGTTTTGTTTTCATTGATTTATTCCCCAGTTGACACCTTGCTTTAGTTTTGTTTTCCAGTTTGTGCTTTAGTTAGTTTTATTCTTAACTGGTAAATGTAATTTTTTATTTCCTTTGTTCATCAGGTCAATCTACTGAAATTAAAAATCCATAAAGAATCAATAGCAGAATGTCTGAAACAGAAGAACGAATCAGTGAGCTGGAAGATAAAATGGTGGAAATAACTTCTGAAGAGCAGAATAAAGTAAAAAGAATGAAAAGAACTGAGGATAGTCTCAGAGACCTCTGGGACAATATCAGTCACACCAACATTCAAATTGTAGGGGTCCCAGAAGAAGAAGAGAAAAAAAGGATGTGAGAAAAATTTTGAAGAGATTATGTCTGAAAATTTCTCCAACTTGGAAAATGAAATAGTCAATCAAGTCCAAGAGGTGCAAAGAGTCCCATACAGGATAAACCCAAGGAGAAACACTCCAAGACACATACTAATCAAACTAACAAAGACTAAACACAAAGAAAGAATATTAAAAGCAGCAAGGGAAAAGCAACAAGTAACATACAAGGGAAACCCCATACATTTAACAGCTGGTCTTTCAGCAGAAACTGCAGTCTAGAAGGGAATGGCAGGATATATTTAAAGTACTGAAAGGGGAAAATCTACAACCAAGATTATTGTACCCAGCAAGGATCTCATTCAAAATTGATGGTGAAATCAAAAAGTTTTCAGAGAAACAAAAGTTAACAGAATTCAGTACCACCAAAACAGCTTTACACCAAATGTTAAAGGGACTTATATTAGTCAAGAAATACAAAAGAATGAAAAAGGTTTACAAAATCAACCCCAAGCAATTCATTTCACACATCAGTGTTGAAACACCAGAACAGCTGTGAAATTATCTTCAAATTAATTTTATGTCATTAAGATTTTTGAAATATTTGAGTATTTAATAGATAAAAAAATTAACATAGCAAATCAAAACATTAATAGTGTAATGTGCTATATGCACATGCATTTTTCTAAAAGAATACTTCCCAAAATAATCATTTTTTACTATTTCTATGAACCTGATCAAGATTCCACAGAATAGTGTGGTTTACAAATTAAGATCAAAGAATAGTCTGGGGGACTTTCCTCATGGTCCAGTTAAGAATCTGCCTTGCAATACAGGAGACGAGGGTTCTATCCCTGGTCAGGGAACTAAGATCCCACACACTTTGGAGCAACTAAGCCTGCATGCCACAACTAGAGAGAGTCTGTGCACCACAACAGAAGAGCCACATGATGCCACAAAGATTCCTCATTCTGCAAGTAAAACCTGATGCAGGCATATAAATAAATAAATCAGTTAAAACTATGCATAAATAAAATAAAATCAAAGAATAGTTTTATATGTATGTTTCTAAGACATATTATTTGTTATCTCCATACCTGAGATTTCCCTGCCCTTTTCGGAGTTCTCTATCCTCTTATCAGTTTAAGCCTCCTGTTCAGACTTCTGCCTTGATCACATCCATATTACTTGTTCTCTATCAAATCTTTGTCCTCTTGATGTATTCTGTTCCTTATCATTTGACTGAAAACTCTACTTGGGGCTTCCCTGATGGCTCAGACAGTAAAGAATCTGCTTGCAATGCGGGAGACCCAGGTTCAATCCCTGAGTTGGGACGATCCCCTGGAGAAGGGAATGGATACCCACTCCAGTATTCTTCCACTTGACTGTAATTTCCAGCAAAGCATGTGTCTTATTCACTCCTTTGCATCCAATGTCTACCACTGTGCAATAGCACCAGGCAGATGTTCAAGAAATATTTACTCAGTAAAAGGATGAATGAATACCACTTTCTTCAAGCCCAAACATTAACTAACACAAATTTTACTTAAGGAAAAGCTGCTATTCTTGGAGCATAGGTATACCAATTAAGTTGCAGCACCTTTACTGCATGTCCGTGTATGCAGATACGCCCAAGGATTTTATTTTGATCCTGCTATTTTTTAACTTGAAAAACAGCTCAGGATAACATACAAAAAACTGTGGGGAAGTTTCATTATGCCAAATATCTCTCATATTTTGAACTGAGAGTTTGGACTCAGAAGCAAGTGCTAATTATAAATAAAATGTTATGAGTTTTCATAGGAAAAAAGCACTCATATGTGTACCATAGTGCATTAATATTTTTCATTGCTTCTCATATTTTCTTATACTCCTCAATAATACGTATTTGATGCTTTTATTTGGTAACACATAATAACATTATCTGATTATTTAAAATAGTTTTGATTTCTTAGTTAGTCTAAATACCAAATTATTGTGTTTGGTTTTTCCTAGTGGGTGGAATGCTTTTAAAATGTCTTGTTTCCCCAAGTCCAGGCTCTGCACTTCCCATGTGGAACTCCAAGCCTAAGGTGAGGCTGAGGCCAGGACAGCAGTACCAGGACCATGTGCGTGAAGAACTTGCTGCCATCACCAGAGTTGTGGTACCCAGCACGCATCAGATGCTGAAGGACATAGACTCTGAGAGAAGAACCCGGTTGATAACCTTGAATGACAATGGCTATAAGGCTCCTTGTCATCCCAGCCACAATTGGCACTATTCTATGTATCATTCTTTCTAGAAAGGGTAGGCAAGTGGTATGCCCCAATACACTGGACTGCTGCTGCCTGCATTGGGCCAGCCACTGTGGACACACTGAAGTGGCACAGCTTCTGATTTATTGTGGGCTAACCTCAGAGTGACCAGGTACTACTTAGAGACTAAACAACAAACCTCAGAGTGACAGATGATGATGACACCCTCTCTGGCCAGCCCAGCCCTGAAGGTTATTTAGGATGAAAATATGACCTAATGCCCAGGAATAGTGACTGTTATAGGGAGAATATTGTGTCCCCCTCCGACTTACATACTGAAGTCCTAGACCCCAGTGTGTCAGTATTCAGAGATGGAGCTTTAGAAGATGTTTGGGTTTACATGAGCTCACAAAGTTGGGATCCCATGATAAGATTCAGTTCAGTCAGTTCAGTCACTCAGTCGTGTCCAACTCTTTGTGACCCCATGAACCGCAGCATACCAGCCTTCCCTGTCCATCACCAACTCCCAGAGTACACCCAAACCCATATCCATCGAGTCGGTGATGCCATCCAACCATTTCATCCTCTGTCATCCCCTTCTCCTCTTGCCCTCAATCTTTCCCTGCATCAGGGTCTTTTCAAATGAGTCAGCTCTTCACATCAGGTGGCCAAAGTGTTGGAGTTAGTGACTTTTAAAAAGAGACACCAGAAAGCAGTCTCTTTTCCAGTGTGCAAAAAGAGAGATCATATGAGCAAGCAGCAAGAAGGCAGCCATAGGAAGACAGGAGGAGTTCTCACCAGGCAAATAAGTCAGTCAGCACATTGATTTTGGACTTTGTAGGCTTCAGAAATGTGAAAAATAAATTGCTGTTGTTTAGGCCTCCCTGTCTGTGGCATTTTGTTATGGCAGCTGAGCCACTTTCATAAGAAAGTGACCTGCTTACCTAATGAATTACCACTCTTCCATCTCACACTGCCTCTCAATGGTACTTGTCTGGATGTCCATGTACTGCCCCATGGTTAGCTTCCATATGCAGGGTAGAAAACTAAAACTGAGAAAGAATTAATCAGATTATCTGCTCTCATTTTTTAAGAGGCCACAGTACAGGTAAGAGGCAAATTTGAGGGGATGTAAAGTGCAAGTGCTTAAATCTGGACAGATGACCAAATTCCAGATTATTCAAGTGAAGATTTCTATTCCTATGGGAAGAAAAAGGGAGACCCATTTCTCATTCTATACAGAAAAATAAACTTCTAGGATATTAAATACCCACATATAAAAACCAAAACTATATAGATATTAGGTGAAAATGTAAAACATGTGACATAAAAGCCATAAAGAAAAATCTTGACAAACCTGAGTACATAAAAAATTTAAACTAGAACAAGAAGACAACTTGAACAAATTTAAAAGATAAATAAAAGCTAAGGGAAAATACTCTATATTACAAAGAATTAGTATCCAGGTTGTTATAAAACTCATATAAATCATTATAAAAATACACAGGAAATTTATAAAGCAATCAAAGGATAGGAAATGACCCTTCAGATAATACCAAAAAACAAATAAACAAAACAACACTACCAACAACAGCAATAAAAAAAACAGACTCAAGAAGATACCCTTACTAATAATTAGGAAACTGCAAAGTAAAACAGTAAGTCAATAGCATTTTTTATCTTTCAGTTTGTTAATAATAATAGTAGTAATAATAATAATGACATTTGGGTGAAATATCCAGTGCCAGCAAAGGTTTGGTGCTCTTATGGACTTCTTACAATGTACCAAGCTCTCTTTCTAGTATTTTACATATATCAACACATTCAATTCTCATAAAAACCCTGTAGGTAAGTATCATATCATCATTTTCATTTAACAGTTGAACCAAGGGATATGTTGTTGTTCTTCAGTTGCTAAGTCATGTCTGACTCTTTGTAACCTCATAGACTGTAGCATGCCAGACTCCTCTGTCCTCCCCTATCTCCAAGAGTTTGCTCAAATTCAAGTCCATTGAGTCAGTGATGCTATCTACCTGATGGAACATATTTTAGTGACATATACCATGATCTCACAGTTTTTAAGTGCCTCTCTATTCAACACTGTTAACCATTAGACTAGACTGCCTATAAGTGGGTAGTGGTTTCTCTGGATGGCAGTTTGGCTGTAATGAAAATTTTTAAATGGAAACACAAACTGTTGAGTCTTAAGTATTCTGGGATCTGGAATTAAATTAAATTCCAACTTAAACTAAATTAAATTAAATTCCAATGTAGGTTGGAATCTGAGCCCCACTAATTACTAAACAAGTCAGTTTAAATATCTGAGTCCCTAAATTTTTATCTTCAAAATTATGATATAACTTTTCCTATGTAAGAGTGTGTGAGAATTAAAGTACATAATGTATATTAAAGTACTTTTCAAACTGAAAGCATTGTAAGATGTTCTCATCATTTTACTGATTTTTTGTGCTTTAGGGAAGCATCTCTTCTTGGTGTTTCAGTGTTTGAGTTTGCTGAATGAAAATATTTTCATGGAAAACTAGTAGTTTTTCCCTATTTGATGATTCCTGTAGTTTCTTAATTAAAAAAGAAACTTGGTCATCATTACTTATTCAAAACTAAATAGTAACATGAGAATTCACTTGAGACAAGAAGTGGCAAACAGAGAAAAAGGGCTCACAACGTTTTCCCTTCAGAATTTGTTTTTTTCTTAGGGTTACTTAACATGCACCTTTGTGAATGAAAATTTACAAAATAATACAGCAACATGTAACAGAGTTAACATTAAAATAAGGCAAAATTATAGTAAAGTTCTTGAAAGCAAAAGGTTATTTGGTGTCAGACAAAGCTAAATCTTATCTGGTTCTCTTTAGTTTCTCAAAATAGAAGTCATACCACCTACAGGGAATGGTTATCTTGAAGATTATTTAACATAAATAAAATGCTTACTATACACAGTCTCTGGCATAAAGTAAGTGTCTATGCTATTAATTCTAGCTTCAAAGAGTAGTCAGAAATAAAAGTAGAAGAATGAGCACTCTTCAAAAATCAAATAGGGATTCAGTAAAGTGTACTTTCAAAAAAGGTGTTCTGGAAGAAATGTGCTTAAAATATGCTTTAAGAAAGAAAAAGTAGAAATGATATTTTTCAAAATACTACTCTCATTTAGAATGGGAATCTTCACGTGCTGGATCAAATGAATCTGAGAATGTGATGACAGCACCAGCAGCCAAAATTTAAATGTGAGAACTGGAATTTTGGTGGGTAATATAGAAAATAAAATTATATTGCTCCACCTATTATTTACATCTAGATTCCAGTGCATAAGATGCTATAAAATTTCTCACACTTTAGGCTTCTGGTTTAAGATGGCAGAGTAGAAGGATGTGTACTCATATCCTCCTGTGAGAATACCAAAATTGCAACTACCTGTTGAACAATCAACAGGAGAACATTAGAATCCACCACAAAAAAAGGACACCCCATGTCCAGAGACAAAGAGGAAGCTTCAGTAAGATGGTAGGAGGGATGCAGTCACAATAAAATCAAATCACATACCCACCAGGCAGTGACCCACAAACTGGAGAACAATAGTACCAAAGAAGTTCTCCCACAGTTGTGATGTTTCTGAACCTCATATCAAGCTTCCCAGCTTGGGGATTTGGCAAACAGACTGGGAATCCCCAGGGAATTTAACCCTGAAGGCCAGCAAGATTTGATTATAGAATTTCCACAGGACTGGAGTAAACAGAGACTCTGGTCTTGGAGGACACAAACAAAATCTTGCTCACCCCAAAACCCAGAGGAAAGGAGCAGTGGCCCCATAGGAGACTGAATTAAAAAAAAAAAAAAAAGCTAATTGTGTTGGAGGGTCTCCTGTGGAAGCGTCCGTCAGCAGGGGCTCACCACAGCAACAAAGCGACTAGCAGCAGCAGTCCTGGAAAGACTCCTTTTGTGTTAGCCCTTGGAGGCCACCGCTAACCCTACCATAGAGCCTGTAGACCCCAAGACTGGGTCACCTCAGGCCAAACAACTTATAGGGTGTGCAACCCACTCATCACCAGATAATTGGATTAAAGCTTTACTGATCAAGCCCTGCCCACCAGAGCAAGACCCAGTTTTTCCCACTGTCAGTCCCTCCCTTCAGGAAGCTTACACAAGCCTCTTAGCCTCATCCATCAGAATACAGAGAAGCAAAAAGTGCAATCCTACTACAGTGCTTAGAACAAAAGCCACATTGCAGAAAGTTAAACAGGATGAAAAAGCAGAAAGTTAGGTCCTAGGTGGAGGGACAAGATAAAATCCCAGGAAAACAACTATATGAAGTGGAGTTCAGAATAATGATAATGGAGATGATCCAGTAGCTCAGAAAAACAATGAAGAAAATGCAAGAAGTGTTTACCAAAGACCTAGAAGAACTAAAGAACAAGTGAACACAGATGAATAACATACAAGAAGGTATCAATAGAAGAATAACTGAGGCAGAACGGATAAATGATCTGGAGGATAGAATGGTGGAAATTACTGCTGTAGAACAAAATGTAGACAAAAGAATGAAAGAAAAGAAGCAAGATACCTCTGGGACAACATTAAATGCACCAAGATCCGCATTATAGGGGTCCCAGAGGTAGAAGAGAGAGAAAGGACCTGAGAAAATATTTGAAGAAATAACAGTTGAAAATTTTCCAAACATAGGAAAGGAAATAGTCGGTCAAATCCAGGAAGCACAGAGAGTCCCAGGCAGCTAAACCCAAGGAGGAACACACAGTAATCAAATACATAGTAATCAAACTGACAAAAATTAAAGACAAAGATAAAATATTAAAAGCAACAAGGGAAGATGACAAATGACATACAAATGAACTCCCATAAGGTTATCAGCTGAAGGGAATGGCATGCTATATTTAAAGGGATGAAAAGGAAAAACCTACAACCAAGGAGAAATTTTTTGATGGAGAAATCAAAGCTTTCCCAACAAGCAAAAGTTAAGAGAACTCA
Source organism: Antilocapra americana (assembly GCA_007570785.1). NCBI lineage: Eukaryota > Metazoa > Chordata > Mammalia > Artiodactyla > Antilocapridae > Antilocapra > Antilocapra americana. The sequence goes on from ML663563.1 coordinate 13,353,998, forward strand.
GCACCACCAAACCAGCTTTACAACACATGCTAAAGGAACTTCACTAGGCAGGAAAAGACCTACAGAAAGTAAACCTAAAACAATTAAGAAAATGGTAATAGGATCACACATATGGATAACTACCTTAAATATAAATGGATTAAATGCACCAGCCAAAGACATAGACTGGCTAGGTAAATGAAAACGTGCATGTATGCACCTCTACTTACTACATCACTCTGCTTGACCCCCCCCTCCAAAATGTATGAAATTATTTTGTATTGTTAGGTTAATCGTATTCCCATTATGGCTTGCAATTATAATTATCTTTTATTTTTTGTCTGACTATTGATTATGAAAACTGGTAAACATCTTTTATTATTGTGATTATGTAACTGTTATTCACTTGCTACAATTGTATATGATTGGTCAACAGGAAAACAATAGAATTCTATATCACCAAAACTACCCTTTAATAAGAAAACCTGTAATCACTTAAAACTCCAAATGCATATCAAAATTATCTTGGAATTTTCTAAAAAATACAAATGTCCAGGTATTGTTTTCTTTCTCCAAAGTTCCAGATATGTTTCTTATAAGCAGCCATTTTTAAAAACAACTGAGTTATATGATGATATGTTACTTTTATCTGGTTTCTTTCACTTTTTCTATTTTGTATTCATTGCTTCCATTTCATTTACTTTATATTCTCCAATTTCTCCATCTCTTCTTTTCTTTTTTTTTTCTTTGATTTTTTTGCAAGCTTTTATCAAGTGTAGTAGAAAAGTGTTTGTATACATATAAGTAAATAGTAGGTATAATATATATATATATACACTAGAAAACTTATGAATTTTTGCCTAAAATTTTTATGACACTTTCATTTCACTACTTTTAGTATGAATAGAATGCTAGATTTCTAATTAAAAAATAGATATACAAAATTTGTCACACTTTATGAAAAAGGATAGTAACCTCTCTGATTAAAAAAAAATCATGTTTTACAGAAAAAAGGCAACAGTGACACCTTCTATTATTAAACTGAAGTAATTGTTGTTCAGTCCCTAAGTTGGGTTCCAGTATTTGTGACCCAATGAACTACTGCACTCCAGGCATCCCTGTCTTCATTTATTTGTATCTAAAAGTGAAGAAGCAAGCGAAACTTCAGATGAAATTCAAGTTCAAAGTTTCATTTTGTTTTTTTAATTAACTGATGTTATTTACTTAACATTTTTAGGTATATAGGGAAATTGAGTGGAAACTACAGAGTTCCCATATACCTCCTCAATCCTCCCTAAATTCCTGTATTAATAACATTTTGCATTAGTGGGATATATTTGTTAAAATCAATGAGCCAGTAATGATACATTATTATTAAGTCCAGAGTTTATACAATATTAGGATTCATTCTCTGTATTGTTCTTTCTATGCATTTTGATAAATGTATAATGATGTGTGTCTCCATTATAATGTCATACAGAGTACTCTATCTACCCCAAAAATCTCTTTTGCTACACATACTCATCTATCCCCTTTATAAGCCCATAAGAGTGACTAGTTTTCAAAACTGCCTTCATAGTTTTGCCTCTTCCATAAAGTTGCCTTTTTTAAAACAAAATATTTATGTCACACCTTGGCTGAGAAATCTAAGATTAGCTACAATAAATACTGACCTACTGGGAAATTATTCTATGAATAACAAAGGTAGATGTTACTTAACATCAATATCATCACAAAAGAAGAGGATATATAGTTGAATGAACATGTGCCACGTGTGCTTAGCCGCTCAGTCATGTCCAACTCTGCGATCGCATGGGCGGTAGCTCACCAGGCTCCTCTGTCCAGAGCGATTCTCCAGGCAAGAATACTGAAGTAGGTTCTCCAGAGGATCTTCCAAACCCAGGGATCAAACCCAGGTCTCCCTCATTGCAGGCTGATTCTTTCTTATCAGAGCTACCAGGGAAGCCCTGAATTGGATAATTGAGTAAAATTAGTTATGTGCACAATACAAAGCAAATATTGATATATGTGTGGTGCATATATGAGAGGGAAGGGCTTGATAATTTTATTATGTAATGGAAAACCTATACCATCAGTGGAAAGATTTTCCTTTTGTTGTGGGAGGTGTTGTTCAACATATTTATGATACAGGAGGTTTGCTAGTGGAATAGAATTTTAGTGCAGATTTTTTTTTTTTTAGTTTAGAATCTCAGACACACAAATTTTTCCATTTTCAGTGCCTTGGTTGACTCCCTTCAATTTTTTATGTACATGTCTACTTCTACTAAATTACAGGTTGTCCTTGAAGGGTTTATTTATCTTTACATTTGCCAGTGCTTAATATGCTAGTAAGAAGACAACAGATGTCTGTTAAGTAAGCTTTTATGAGTAAAACATATACTGAAAATTTCCTTTTGCTCCTTTATTTCTCATATATTCTGAATAAAACTGATCCACTTCTTTGCAAACACTAATTTTGAAGAGCCAAGACTTTTTCAAGATATTTGAAATAATAGATTTGGAATATATTTTCATGGTAAAAAAAAGGGGGGGAGGGAATATAAAACAGTATAAAGGAAAACAACTCCTTCCTCATCATCTCATGATTTCCACTTTCCAGATTGTGTGATTTGTGCTTTGTCTTTCAGAAACTTGCTATGCATATATACTTATATTAATATGTGGGTACATACATACTTAACAAGAAGTTAAATAGGATCTCTAGTTTCCACTAAGGTGTTAAAGCTGATAACCATAGGTGAAAAGTGTAAGGACTCCTTTGATCCAAAGAGATGTGTTAGGCAGATTATGCTAAGATAGTTCTACAGCCATCTCCCATTTCCAACTTGTATATGAGAAGGCTAGAGAAACTGGAGAGTCTTTAAGATCATTATTGCTGTGTATACTTTCCCCTCATAACAACATAAATAAGAGCATCAAGAGACGTATTTATTCAGAATAAGAATGTCTGCTAGGAAGGGGACCTACATGTTATAGAGTCTCTTTTCCTTTTCCTTCCCAGCCTGCTTTGACTAGATGCTTGCTGAGCTGCAAAAACTTGCTGAACAAGTATTGCAGGACAAGACTGGAACTTGGTGACAGAAAATAGAAGTTGACTGATATTCACTGGAATTGATGTAGACAGAAGCAAGTACTTAACTATTACCTAAAATAATCCAATGAATAGGATTTCTGCTTCTAACTGTGTGATATATTAGAGGTTCAGTGAACACTTTGTGAAACAATACATCAAATATTCTGGATAAAAACATGTAGATATAATACCAAAGACATAATGCAGGAAGTAAAATATTGAGAAGCTGGAATTCAGTAAATTAAAAAATTCTGCTCTGCAAAAGACACTATAAAAAGGATGATAAGCCGCAGACCAGGAGAAACTATTTGCAAAAGACACATCTGATAAAAAACAGTTATCCAAAATATACAAAAGACTCTTAAAACTCAACAATAAGAAAAAAAAAATTGAAAAATAGTCCAAGATCTTGAGCAGACACATCACCAAAGAAAATATACAGGTGGCAAATAAACATATGAAAAGATGCCTCACAGCAATGTTATTAGAGAAATACAAATTAAAACAACAGTAAGATACTACTAAATACTTCTTAGAATGCCAAAATCCAGAACACTAGGAACACCAAATGCTAATGAGAATGTGTAACAGCAGGAATTCTTGTACATTGCTGGTAAGAATGCAAAATGGAACAGACACTTTGGAAGACAGTTTGATGTTTTGTTTTGTTTTGTTACAAAACTGATATACTCTAACCATGCAATCCAGCAGTTTTGCTCCTGGTTATTTAACTAAAGGAATTGAAAACTTTTATGCACACAAATATTTGCACACAGATGTTTATAGCAGCTTTATTCATAATTACCCAAACTTGCAAACAACCAAGATGTTTTTCAGTAGGTATATGCATAATAAACTATGGTATAGACAGATGGTGGAATATTATTCAGTGAAAAAAGAAGTGAGCCATGAAAAGACAAGTAGGAAATTTAAATGCATATAACTAAAGAAAAGAATTCAATTTGAAAAGGCTGCATACTCTATGATTCCAACTATGTGACATTCTGGAGATGGCAAAAGTATGGAGATGATAATAAGATCAGTGGTTGTCAGGGGTTAAGTGTATGTGTGGTGAGGGAATGAAAGATGGAGAAGAAGGAACACAGAGACTATTTAGGGCAATGAAGATACCCTGTATAACATGGTAATGGTGGATATATGTCACAGTTCTTATATGGTATGCATAATATATTTTACTTTATACATTTGTTTAAACCTATAGAATGTATACCACCAAGAGTGAACCCCAGTGTAAATCATGGGCCTTAGGAGATTATGATGGATAAGTTCATCAGCTGTAACAAATGCACCACTCTGGTTGGGGAGACCATTCATATATAGAGGCAGAGAGTATATGAGAAATCTCTGTGCCTTCATCTTAATTTATTTGTGAATATAAAATTCCTCTAAAGATAGTATTTTTTAAATAAAATATATATAAAATAAAAAATTTAAATGTATAACTGAGCTGAGTCTGGAAACAACAAAGAGGTATAAATCTACAGTGTTAAAAAAAATTGGAGATAGCATTTGGCCTGGGACTATCTATTTAACTGATTCTGAAGCTGAAGTTCCAATATTTTGGCCACCTGATGCAAAGAACTGACTCATTCCAAAAGACCTTGATGCTGGGAAAGATTGAAGGCAGGAGGAGCAGGGAATGGCAGAGGATGAGATGGTTGGATGGCATCACTGACTCAATGGACATGAGTTTGAGCAAGTGCTGGGAGTTGGTGATGAACAGGGATGCCTGGTGTGCTGTAGTCAGTGGGGTTGCAAAGAATCACACAAGACTGACTGACTGAACTGATCTGCTTATCAACGTGGATTGAATCTAGGTTTTATTAATATTAAGTCACGTGGATCAGGAAAAACAGACAAAGTCTAAAATAGGAGTATGTATAGCAAGATATCAGATAGAAGAAAACTCACATTGAACCAAGATCTACAAAGAGTAATACCATTACTGAGTAAATGGGAAAACTCTACCACACACCATAAGATTGTGACCGTATGATCATGTTTTGCTTCTGGATCTAGATAGAAGAGAAAAAAATACACCTACCCTGAAATTTCCTAATTGTAACCCTGAGATCTACCTGTATGGCCCATGAAACTCCAAATCAACAATTTATAAAATCAGATATGTAAGGATTGCAGTACAGAAATTATGAGAAATAGAATAGAAAATAACTACCTTCATACTTCAACAACTAGGGTATACTTTAAGAAATAGTAAATGGAAATGAATATAAGAGATCAGGGGAAAAGCCAGAAATTGGCCAATAACATTTAAAAATGAGCCAAATAGAAGCTCTAGAAATGTAAATATTAATAATTTAAATTGAAAACTCAATAAATAAATCAAATAGCAAATTATACCTAGCTGAAGAAAAAAGTATGGACCTGGAAATTAAATATAAAAAATGAACACAAATGTAGCACAGAAAGACAAAAGATGAAACAAAGTTAAAGAGATCTTAAAAATATATGAAGGATACATATGTTTTCTATGTTTCATTTTAAGGCCCAGAATGATTAAAGAGAACGAGAAAGTTATGGATTGACTTTTACTTATCTTGCTTATCACCTTTTAGCTTCCTGAATCTTATAATGTAGGATGTCAATAATTCATGAAAATTATGTTTTTCATCTTTTAAAATATTGCTTATGTTGATAGTGGTCTTCCCTGGTGCCTCAGTTGATAAAGAATCTGCCTGCAATGAAGGAGACCTGGGTTTGATCTTTGGATTGAGAAGATCCCTTTGAGAAGGGGACAGCTATTCACTCCAGTATTTTTGCCTGGAGAATTCCATGGACAGAGGAGCCTGACAGTCTATGGGGTCACAAAGAGTCAGACATGACTGAGCAACTTTCAGTGTGATGACTGTGAATATTTTCAGCTTTTATTTGCTTAAAATGTTTTTCTATTTTTCCTTCCTTTTAAAAGAGTGTTTCACTGAGTTAGAGAATTTTACATTTGCTAGTTATTTCTTCTCAATATTTTGAAAATGTCATTTCAATATTTTTTCATAACTAGTATTGCTCCTGGGGCAGCTGTCAATCTAATGGGTTATACCTTTGCAGGTGTGCTGAATTTTCTTTCCTCTATTTTTTAAAGATATCTGAAATACAACTTTATTTTGATTCTAAATGAAAAGTAATGGGAATAATAGTAACAAACAAGACTCCACCACTCACTACTGTGATGTGACTGTAGCAAGGAGGAAACAACTGTTCCAAAATAGCTCAATATGCAGGTCTAAAAAAATGAAGTTATTTTAGCTGTCACATTCACTCTGAAGCCCATTCATCTCCTTCAGCATCCCAAAGATTAAGCACATGTTCTATTTAGCTATACAATAATGTGGCAAGTGCTGGACTGCCCATAAAACTAAACTTCTGACCCTGGGCTCCAACTTCACTTCCTCACATATCACATCTTCATTTGGGAGAGCTGTTGTCTGAGCAACCTCCAGCTCATGCTCATGTGCTGCCAAGACTGGGGCCATGACCATCTCTGGGGCAAGAGCATGCGTGGAGATGAACTTCAAGTTAGTGTCTTTGATCAGTTTTCTAGCAAGCCAGAGGAAGGGCTTTTCAAAGTCATAGTTACTTTTGGCAGAAATGTCATAGTACTGAAAATTCTTCTTTCAGTGGAAGACAATTGACTTTGCTTTTATCTTTCCATCCTTAATATCCACTTTACTTCCATAAACACAATGAGGATGTTTGCACATAGTCTTATCACATCACTATGCCAATTGGGCACATTCTTGCAAGTAATTCTCAATGTTACATTAAACATTATAATGGAATACTGAGCTTGGATATAATAGCTATCTCTCAGTTCACCAAATTTCTCCTGACCAGTTGTAACCCATATATTGACGTTAATAGGTCCTCTGTTGGAATGGAACACAAGGAGATGAACTTCAGTACCCAAGGTAGCTATTGTACACACTTTCTCAAATTCACCAGTCTGATGCTGTTTCATGAATGTAGTTCTTCCAGTACCATCATCACCAATCAATACAAGTTTGAGCTGAAGCTGGAGTTCTCCTAAGGCAGCCATTGTGATGTTACTTCCATACCCATCATTCTTTCCTGTACTTTTAATGTCATCTGTTTGAGTATTCCACAGAAACTCAGTAAAGAAATTTGAGGGAGGGAAATAATCCCAGAAATCCAAGAGATGCAAGAGAGGTGATGAATAAAGAAAAAAAGTAAATATAATTAAAGCTAAATAAATAATAAAATGTGTAATTATTGGCATAAGAACCAAATAAGTATTGCCAGACAGGGCAGGAGATGTTATGAACCCCACTCTTGCAGAGGGGCCTGGCAGATGCCTCCATAGCCAGAGCTTGCATAGGAACTTGGAATGTTAGGTCCATGAATCAAGATAAATTGGAAGTGGCAAACACGAGATGGCAAGAGTGAACCTCGACATTTTAGAAATCAGTGAACTCAAACGGACAGAATGGGTGAATTTAATTCAGATGGACATTTTATCTACTATTGTCCACGAGAATCCTGTAGAAGAAATAGAGTAGCCTTCATAGTAAACAAAAGGGTCCAAAATGCAGTACTTGGGTGCAATTTCAAAAACGACAGAATGATCTCTGTTGGTTTCCAAGACAAACCATTCAATATCACAGTAATTCAAGTCTATGCCCCAACCACTAATGCGGAAGAAGCTGAAGTTGAAGTGTTCTATGAAGACCTACAAGACCTCCTACAACTAACACCGAAAAAAAAAAAAAAGATGTCCTCTTCATTATAGGGGACTGGAATGCAAAAGTAGGAAGTCAAGAAAGACCTGGAATAAAAGGCAAGTTTGGCCTAGGACTACAAAAGGAAGCAGGGCAAAGGCTAACAGAGTTTTGCCAAGAGAACAAGAGAACACACTGGTCATAGCAAATACCCTCTTCCAACAACACAAGAGAAGATTCTACACATGGACCTAATCAAATTAATACCAAAATCAGATTGATTATATTCTTTGCATCCTAAATGGAGAAGCTCTATACAGTCAGCAAAAACAAGACTGGGAGCTGACTGTGGCACAGATCATGAACTCCTTATTGCAAAATTCAGACTTAAATTGAAGAAAGTAGGGAAAACCACTAGAACACAGACGTATGACCTAAATCAAATCCCTTATGATTATACAGTGGAAGTGAGAAATAGATTCAAGGAATTAGATTTGATAGAGTGCCTGAAGAATTATGGATGGAGGTTTGTGACATTGTATGGAAGGACATGAATAAAACCATCCCCGAGGAAAAAAAAATGCAAAAAGGCAAAATGGTTGTCTAAGGAAGCCTTACAAATAGTTGAGAAAAGAAAAGAAGCTAAAGACAAAGGAGAAAAGGAAGGATATACCCATCTGAATGCAGAGTTCCAAAGAAGAGCAAGGAGAGTTAAGAAGGCTTCCTCAGTGATCAATGCAAAGAAATAGAGGAAAACAATAGAATGGGAAAGACTAGAGATATCTTCAAAAAAATTAGAGATACCAAGGGAACATTTCAAGCAAAGATGGGCACAATAAAGGACAGAAACATTATGGACCTAACATAAGCAGAAGATATTAAGGTGGCAAAAATGCACAGAAGAATTATACAAAAAAGATTTTATTGTCCCAGATAAACTTTATGGTGTGATCACTCACCTAGAGCCAGACATCCTGGAGTGTAAAGTGGGCCTTAGGAAGCATCACTATGAAAAATGTTTGTGGAAGTGATGAAATTCCAGCTGAGCTATTTCAAATCCAAAAAGATGCTACTGCTAAAGTACAGCATTCAATATGCCAGCATATTTGGAAAACTCAGTCATGGTTACAGGCCTGGAAAAGGTCAGTTTTCATTCCAATTCCAAAGAAAGGCAATGCCAGAGAATGTTCAAACTATCACAAAATTTGACTCATTTCACATGTTAGCAAAGTAATGCTCAAAATTCTTCAAGCTAGGTTTCAATAGTACATGAATCTAGAACTTCTAGATGTTCAACCTGGATTTAGAAAAAGCAAAGAAATCAGAGATCAAATTGTCAACATCTGTTGGATCATAGAAAATGGAAAAGAATTCCAGAAAAACATCTCCTTCTGCTTCATTGACTACACTAAAGCCTTTGACTCTGTGGATCACAACAAACTGTAAAAAATCCTTAAAGAAATGGGAATATCAGACCACCTTACTTGCTTCCTGAGAAACCTGTATGCAAGTCAAGAAACAATAGTTAAAAACCTTATATGGAACAATGGACTGGTTCAAAAGTGGAAAAGGAGTACAATAAGGCTATATGTTGTCACCCTGTTTATTAACTTATATTCCGAGCACATAATGCAAAATGCTAGGCTGGATGAAGCACAGGCTGGAATCAATATTGCTGGGAGAAATATCAATAACCTCAGATATGCAGATAGATAATACCACCCTTTATGGCAGAAAGCGAAGAGGAACTAAACAGCCTCTTGAAGAAAGGGAAACAGGAGAGTGAAAAAGCTGGCTTAAAATTCAACATTTGAAAAACTAATATCATGGCATCCAGTCCCATCAGTTCATGGCAAATAGATGGAGAAACAATGAAAACAATGAGAGACTTTATTTTCTTGGGCTCCAAGATCACTGCAGATGATGACTGCAGCCATGAAATTAAAAGACTCAAAATCCTTGGAGGAAAAGCTTTGACAAGCCTAGACAAGTGTATTAAAAAAGCAGAGACATTACTCTGCCGGCAAAGGTCCATGTAGTCAAAGCTATATTTTATCCAGTATTCATGTTTGAATGTGAGTTTTGGACCATAGAAAAGGTTGAATGCCAATGAATTGATGCCCTTGTGCTGTGGTGCTAGAGAAGACTCTTGAGAGTCCTTTGGACTGCAAGGAGATCAAATCAGTCAATCCTAAAGGAAATCAATCCTGAATATTCATTAGAAGGACTGAAGCTGAGACTCCAATACTTTGACCACGTGATGTGAAGAACCAATTCATGTGAAAAGACCCTGATGCTTGAAAGCTTGAAGACAGAAGAGAAGGGGACGACAGAGGATGAGATGGTTGGATGGCATCACTGACTCAAAGGACATATGTTTGGTGAAGGACAAGGAAGCCTGGTGTGCTGCACTCCATGGGGTCACAAAGTGTTGGACACAACTGAGTGACTGAACAACAACAAATAATTTTTGGCATTTCATAAAACAAAGATAGAACTAAATTCTTATGTGCTGTTCTCTAATTATGATACAATTATGTTGAAAATAATGATAAAATATAATTAAAATCATTTCAAACTTTTAGAAAGAGAAAAATACAGGTCTATAAAAATGTGGAAATATAATTAAAATAGAAAAATAGTATAAATATTGGCTGTCAGAATCTGTGGAGGTAAACTTACAACCTTAAAGTGTTAAAATAAAGTTGAAAATTGATGAAATAAGCATTTCAATAAGCATTTCTACTTAACAAATTAGAAAAAGAACAACACAATGACCTCAAAGTGAAAGAAAGTATATAATATAGGAAAGAGCAGACAAAAAAAAAAAAAAAAGAGCAGACATACATAAAAATAGAACACAAAATAAACAGTATAAACAAAATATTGGGGTGATTAATACAATTGACAAACTCTAATGAAAAACAAAAATTGAAAAGTAATAGGAAAGAATAAATGAATAAATCAATCGCCAGCCCAGGGCTGATGCTCGGGGCTGGTGCACCCGAGATGACCCAGGGGGAGGGAATCAGGAGGGAGCAGGGAAGGGGGTCCTGGAGGGGAAGCATATGTATACCCATGGCGGTTTCATGTCAATGTATAGCAAAACAACACAATAATTTAAGAAAATTTAAAAAAATAAAAATAAAAATATTTAAAATATTCTAAAAATATCGCAAAAGATTGAAATATATGTAAAATAGACAAAGTTCTATAAAAATAGAAATTATCAATCTAAAATAGAAATCTGTATCATTATAAAACAAGAAATAGAGCATCTATATGCTCATTAAGAATAACAGAAATTTAATTTAATTTAACCACTATATCTAAAGGGTACTATAAATAAAACCTTAGGCCCAGATAGTTTTATGAGTCCCAGCAATAGTTTAAGAAACATATAATTTTGATTTTAATGTATTTTCAGAAAGTATAAAGGGGGGGAACATTCGCCAACTTCTTTAATAAAAATGAAAAGAGCTTTATATCAAATTCAGACAAGAACACACAAAAAAGACAATTATAGTAGAATCTTTCTCCTGACTAAAGAATCAGTTCTAACTACCAGCAGATTAGCCCTCTAGCACACTATTATGGCAATATATCAAATTGAAATTGGTTTAGAGGAATAGAAAGTTTGTTCAGAATTAGAATATCTAAACAACTGTATTAAAATTTTGATGTAGAAAAGCTATTATTGCAATAGATTCAGAAAAAAGCATTGTATAACATTTAACAACAATTCTTGATAAAATCTCTTAGTAACATAGAAGTTTCTCTAATTTTAGGAAAGATATCTATTCACATACACACAAACACACAAAGCATAGCAAGTATCCTACTTAACAGTGATGCCTCAGAAGCAAGAAGGGGTTCCTTTTACTATTTTTTCTTCCAGCTTTATTGAGATAATAATTGACATACAGCGTACATCATAATATGATTATCATATTCCATAAGTTTAGTGAAAGCAATCATCTGATATAGCTACAAAATTAAAGAGAAAGAAAAAAATTTCTTCCTTGATGAGAACTCTTAGGGTTTGCTCTCAACTTTCACATCTAACATATATCAGAGTTAATTGTATTTATCTTTTTGTTCATTACATCCTTAATACTTATTTATCTCATGACTGGAAGTTTATACCTTTTGACTGCCTTTGTTCAATTCACCCTGATCTCACCTCTCCTAACTCTGGTAACCACAAATCTAATCTCTTTTCTCATCAGTTTATTTGTTCATTCATTTTTGAAATAGTGACCTGCAACACTGTGTTAGTTCCTGTTACACAACATAGTGATTTGGTATTTCTGTACATTTCAGATTAATCACCACAATAAGTCTAGTTAGCATATGTTACCATACAAAGACTTGACATAGTTATTAACTATATTCTCCACACTGTACATTACATACCTGTGACTCACTTATTTTGCAACTAGAACTATGTAACTCTTAAACTCTCTCACTTATTTCCTTCCTCCCCTATCATGCTCTCTCCTCAGGCAACCACCTGTTTCATTCTCTGTATCTATAATTCTGTTTCTGTTTTGTTATGTTTGTCCATTTGTTTTAATTTTTTAGGCTCCACTTGTAAGTGAAAACACAGAATTTTTCTTCCTGTCTGATTTAGTTCATTTAGTATAATGCCTTCTAGTTCATTCACATTATCACAAATGCCAAAAATTCATTCTTCTTATGGCTCAGTAATATTCTGTTTTATATATATATATACCACCTTTTCTATATCCATTCATCTGTAAATAAACATATTGGTTGATTTCATATTGGCTATCCTAAATAGAGCTGCAATGAACACAATGATGCACATATATTTTTGAAACTAGTGTGTTTTTGTTTTCTCTGGACAAATATCTGGGAATGAAATTGCTGGATCATACATAGTTCTTTTTTTAATTTTTTGAGGAATATTCCCTGTTTATTCTTTTTTATTTTCAGCTTCAGTGATTTTCACTTCTTTCTCTTCCATCAGGCTGATTTGATCCTCTGTTTTATCTAATCTACTGTTGATTCTTTCTACTGTATTTTCTACTTCAGTTATTGTATTTTTTCTTTGTTTTGTTCTTTATATTTTCTTACTCTTTGTTAAAAGTTTCTAATTTCTCACTCAGTTCTAATCTTCTGCCAAGTTTTTTTTTTTTTAATATCTTCACAATCACCACCTTGATCAGCACGGGAGTTTTGACCTGCTCCGTTTCCGACCTGGGCCGGTTCACCCCTCCTTAGGCAACCTGGTGGTCCCCCGCTCCCGGGAGGTCACCATATTGATGCCGAACTTAGTGCGGACACCCGATCGGCATAGCGCACCGCAGCCCAGAACTCCTGGGCTCAAGCTATCCTCCAGCCTCAGCCTCCCGAGTAGCTGGGACTACAGGCGCGCGCCACCGCGCCCGGCAACACAATCACCACCTTGATCTATCAAGGTTTCTAAACTGCCTAACTTCATGTCACTAGTTCTTTTTCTGGGGTTTTATCTTGTTCCTTTGTTTGAGACATATTCCTCTGTCACCTCCTTCTGCCTAGTTTGTTGGGTTTTTTCCCCTATATGTTTGGTAGGTTGGTTACGTTTCCTGACCTTGGAGAAGTGGCCTTTTGTAGGAAGCATCCTATGTGTCCCAACAGCATACTCCCTTCTGGTCACCAGAGCTCCAACCTCTAAGGGGTCTCCCTATTGGGGCTGCATGAGTCTGTCATGGCAGGTTGACTACTGCAGGCAGTTCATTAGGTATGGCTGGCCTTTGTCCCTTTGGTTGCCAGGCCCTGCCTTGTGTAAAAGCTGCTGGTTACTGATGGGCTGGGCAGGATCCCAAGACTGCTGGCTGAGAAGTTTCAGGGGTCCCAGGGTTATTGCTGGCCCATTTGTGGGCAGACCCAGGTTCCAGTGTGGGTGGTTGCAATGCTGGGGGTCCCAGATGTAGTGTCTGCCTGCTTGTGTGTAGGGCTAGTTCCTGAGGCCACTGATTATGGTGTCTGTTATGTCCCAAAGCTGGTGTTGGCCTTTGAAATTGAACACTGGGGTGAGGCTGAAAACCCAGGGTGTCTCAGAGCTGGGGTTGGACTGCTGGTGGGTGGACCTGGAGTTCCAGAAGGTCCTGACCCTTGTGTTGGCCTGCTCTTTGGTGGGGCTGGGTTCTGGCAGGTCCTGGAGCCAATGTAGGCTCATTGGTGATTGGAGCCCTGTTCCAGAGTCTCTTGCTGCAAGGCTCTGGGAGTTCTAGAGCTGGTGTCAGCCAACCAGTGGATAAGGCTGGATTCTGGCCTGGCTGACCAAGGGTCCCCAGGTGTCCAGAGTTGGTGGGTCCGGGAGCTGGTGTTAGCCTACTGGTGGGTGGAGCTGAGTCCCAAGGGTCTAAGGGTTAGTGTCAGGTCACTGGTGGATGAGTGCGGTCTTGGGGCTAGTGTCAGGTCACTGGTATGCAGGGCTGGGTCTCAAGACAGCTCAATACAGCTTTTAAAAGTACTAGGTCTGGTAGGTGGGCCTGAGGTGTCCCAGCACTCGTGCCCTACAGGCTAGTGAGAGGGTCTGGCACTAATAAACTAGTGGAACAATTCCGCAAATGGCCCTTGGCAGCACCAATGTTCATGTGGTAGAACAAGCTCCCCAAAATGGCTGCTGCCGGTATCCTTTGCCTCTTACCTCTCCAGGAGGCTTTCCAAGATCAGCAGAGGGGTCTGACCCAGACTTCTTTCAAGTTACTTCTGCCCTGGGTCCTGGAGTGTGTGAGATTTTGTGTGTGTCCTTTAAGAGCTAAGTCTCTATTTCCCAAAGCTCTTCTAACAGTAAGTCCCACTGGCCTTAAAAGACAAACATTCTTGGTTTTCATCTCCTCAGTGCAGGACTTGAGGGCTGGGGAGCCCAAAGTAGGGCTTGGACTCCTCACTCTTTCTTTGGGGAGAATCTCTGCAGTTGTAATTATCCTCCTATTTGTGGGTTGCCCACTTGAGTGTATATGTCTTAATCGTACCATGCCTCCACGCCTCCTACATCTTATTGTGGTTCCTTTTTAAAAATCTTTACTTGCAGAAGGCCTTTCCTACTAGTATTGCAGTTTTCATCATCAGTAGTTTCCCCGGAGGTGAAATTTTGGTGTGCCCCTGGGAGGGGTCTTCACATTCCACCATCTTGGCCATTCCTCCCAATGACCCTTCTTTTCAACATTGTCCTAAAGATCCTAGCAGCTGCAATCTGGCCAAAAAATAAATAAAACGTATCAATGTTGGCAAGAAAGAAATAAAACGGTTATTATTTGAAAATGACTGTCACTATTGAAAACAAAATAATCTTTGGATAAATTATTAGTATTAACATGACTGTCAGCTAGAAATCATCATTGAGAAGTCAATCACATCTCCACATACCAGTAACAGATAAAGTTTTATTAAAGAGAAAGAATGATCTGATTACCAATCTCAGAGAAAATTCCACAGTTTTTAGATATTTAATCTGTGCTAGAGATGGCACTGGAGGAAAGTGAAGAAAGGACGAACTTTCTCATAAACAGCATTTGGAAAAATGTGAATAAGAAAGATAGGAAAGTGGGCTCCAGCTTCAATACTTAAAAATCATAGTAAATTTAGGCACAGTAAAGATCTAAATATAAAAGGCAAAATTATAAACATTTAAGAAGTTATATAGGAGACAGTATTTAGGATCTCAGGGAAGAATTTCTTAAATAAGAATTAAAAAACACACTAACTATAAAGGCAAATATTGATAAATTTGACTACATTAAAAATATAACTTCTCTCTCAAAACACAGAGTCGGTGAATCTGTAGTTGTCTCAAAATAAATTTTTTTTTAAAAAATTGCCTAGTTAAATTCAAACATATTATCAAAAAAATAAAGATAAACAAAAACCTAGGAAAAGTGACTGGCTCACATAAAGCTGACAATGAATTAGGATGCCATATTCCAATAGTAGGAATACATAAGGTATTCCTCGGAGAAGGCAATGGCAACCCAATCCAGTACTCTTGCCTGGAAAATTCCAAGGACAGAGGAGCCTGGTAGGCTGCTGTCCATGTGGTTGCTAAGAGTCGGACACGACTGAGTGACTTTACTTTCCTTTTTCACTTTCCTATATTGGAGAAGGAAATGGCAACCCACTCTGGTGTTCTTGCCTGGAGAATCCCAGGGACAGGGGAGCCTGGTGGGCTGCCGTCTATGAGTTAGACAGAGTCAAGCATGACTGAAGTGACTTAGCAGCAGCAGCAGAAGGATAATGTGTTCCTATTCAGTTCATTTCAATTCAGTCACTCAGTTATGTTCGACTCTTTGAGATCCCATGCGCTGCAGCACGCCAGGCTTCCCTGTCCATCACCAACTCCAGAAGCTTACTCAAACTCATATCCACTGAGTTGGTGATGCCATTCAACCATCTCATCCTCTATAGCCCTTCTCCTCCCACCTTCAATTGTTCCCAGCATGTGCGATGAATGCAACTGTGCGATAGTTTGAGCATTCTTTGACATTGCCCTTCTTTGGCCTTGGAATGAAAACTGACCTTTCCAGGCCTGTGGCCACTGCTGGGTTTTCCAAATTTGCTGGCATATTAAGCCAGAACATGATAAATATAAAGATGATCAAAAGATATGAATGTCTGAAATAGTCTTAGCTTGGAAACATTTCAAATATCAATGAATTGTACAGTAGATAAATTGTGGTACGCTAGGATGTCACACAGGGAAAATCAAAAATTAACCTTTACCTTTGATATAGTGTATCAATGCAGTGATGCCAAATAAAAAATTTTAAATATAGTGGAATATACACAGTTTTATTTTATTTAACAAACATTTTAACATGTAATTATCATGTTAGACTAGGCATTTTATGATTATTGATTCATTTATTCCTCTAAAAAATTCAACAATGTAAACTTTATTGTTGGCTTCAGTTTACAGATGCTGAAACTGAGGCAAAGAAACATTAAGTAACTGCTCAATGTCACATATCTAGTCATGGGAATGGGCAATGTAGTTCCAGGGTCTAGAGTATCATTTCATTCATGCAAAATTCAAAAGCATGTACAGCTAAATAGAGTATTGTATATATACAATATATACATATATGTGTATGTATATATATTTATAACTATTTCAAAATGTCAAAAGAAAGAATAACACAAAACACTAAGAGATTCAAGGAAATTGTCAATATCCTCTTTCCTTTTCTCCCACTAGTTTTATTGAGGTACAATTGACATAACAACACTGTTTAACATATACAGTGTACTCACTTGATTTACATTACTTAAATGATTACCACAACAAGTTTGGTTAACACACATCATCTCTTACAATAAAAAGGAAAAAAGAATTTTTTTCCTTGTGGTGAAAACTCGTAGCAATATTTTGTTTAAGAGAGCATCTGAGAGGTGTGTATATGGTTGTCAATTTTATTATTACTATTACTGTTCTCTGAACTATACATATACATTATATATGGTATTTCTCAGTATGTTATTGTTCTCAATTTTAAAAAAAGGTTAAAAGAGAGAGATTTACCCTGAACAGAGGGTCCTTGAAGTGAAGTAGAAATCTGTACTTCCAGTACTTTTTTGTGAGTTAATCCTGTGCCAAAGAAGATTTAATTATCCTCAAAGAACCTTACCTTAGAGGGAAGGCATGCAAGGTGAGGGAGCCCCAACAGAAAAAGGGTGAGTGGGTAGGATCTGAGAAGGTGTAGCCTGTCTGAGGGAGGACAATGTAATGAGGGTGCCGGGCAGTGGGAATAGGGAGAGGTGTCCAGAGAGCTCCCAAAAACAGCCCAAGAGAGAAGAGCCAGCATCTGAATTTCTGCCAGATGATAATTGCATCACAAAAGCAGGTGGTAGAGGTAGTAAAAAGAGAAGAGATGAAAGGGTAGAAGCATAAGGCAGAAGAGTAAAGAACTGAAGGCCGAGGAGAGACGCTTTGAACTGGATAAGATTATTCTTGATATTAGATTGGCCTGGACTTTATGATGCTTACAAGTGAGGCTTTTTGGTAATTCATGCTAATGATAGGGCAAAGTTAAGGGGCTCTGTCTGAGATATTGGCCAAAATGGAAGATCTTGCAGTACTTGTTTGAAGTCTAGTGGGGAGAATAAGTAAATTTGTTTCCTTCTTGCACTTTACCAAGTTCAATAAACTAACAAATTCAGATAATACATAAATCACTATCCCATTACCTATTAAAATAATAGCTTTACTGAGATAGGATTCACATAATTTAATATTCAATTTTTAATGTATAAAAAAATCAGTGATTTTTAATACATTCACAAGGTTGTAAAGTCATAATCATTATCTAATTCCAGAATATTTTCTTCCCCCCAAAAAAGGCATTATAAAATTACCAATTCCACCTGTGGCAACCACTAATCTATTTTCCATTTCTATGGAAAATTCTATTTCTATGGAAAATGTCTATTCTGGGCATTTCATATAAATGGAATCATGCAATATGTGGCCTTGTGTGTCTAGCTTCTTTTATTTAGCAAGGTGTTTTCAAGGTTCACCTATGTTATAGAATATACATCATGTTCTATCCATTCTCTGGCTATATAGTATACTATTGTACAGCTGTACTATATACAGTTATTGTTGATGGACATTTCTGTTTCCACTTTTTGGCCATTATGAATAATGCCACTATGATCAACAATTCATAAGATTTTGTGTGAACATCTACTTTTAATACTCTTTGATATGTACCCAAGAGTGGAATTGCTGTAACATATGGTAAACTATTTTTAACAATTCATGTGACTACATACTTTTACAACTTCATCAACAGTGTTTGAGAATTCCAATTCTCCACATTCTCCCAAACATTTGTTGTTCATCTTTTATTTTTGGCATTCTATTGGAGGCAAAATAGTATCTCATTATGATTTTGATTTGCATTTCTCTGATGACTAATGATGTTGAATGTCTTTTCATCTGCTAATTAGACATTTATATATCTTCTTTGGAGAAATGTCTATTTAGATCCTTTGCCCATTTTTAATTGAGTTGCATTTATTATTGATGTAAGAGTTCTTTATATATTTTGGATGCCAATCCCTTATTATATAGATAGTTTTCGCATCTTCTCTCCCACTCTATGTGTTGCCTTTTTACTTTCTTTATGATGTCTTTTGAAACAAAAAAAAATCTTCATTTTGATGAAGTTCTGTGTCTCCAGTTTTTCTTTCTTGCTTGCACTATCTTTAAAAAAAACTCACAAGTAAAACCATAGTTTTTACTTAAAAACCATATAGTTTTTACTAAAACCATAGTAAATTCATAATTCTTGGGCATCTTTTCATATCTCTCTACCTCCCTGTCATGTCTATTTACCTCTTTATCTATAATATATATTTTTAATGACTTCAGATTATCATTTTATGGCTGTAATTAACAAGTTCTTCATTGATGGACTTTTAGTTTTTTGCAACTTATTGCTATTAGAACAAACATTCCTAAAAATGTGTATATTATTATATACATATGTGTACATGCAGTGTATTTCTAACTATAGCAGGGTTGGCTTAAAGAGTGTTTGCACTTAAAATGTCAAGAAGTACTACCAACTTATCTCTAGTTATATATATATATATGTGCATCAATTCAGTTTAGTCTCTCAGTCATGCCCTACTCTTTGCAACCCCATTGACTGCAGCATGCCAGGCTTCCCTGTCCATCACCAACTCCCAGAGCTTGCTCAAACTCATGTCCATTGAGTCAGTGATGCCATTCAACCATCTCATCCTCTGTCCTCCCCTTCTCCTACTGCCTTCGGTCTTTTCCAGCATCAGAGTCTTTTCGCATGAATGGACTTTTCACATCAGGTAGTCAAAGTATTGGAACTTCAGCTTCAGCCCTTCTAATGAATATTCAGGACTGATTTCCTTTAGGATTGACTGGTTGGATTTCCTTGCAGTCCAAGGGACTCTCAAGGGTCTTCTACAACACCACAGTTCAAAAGTATCACTTCTTTGGTGCTTTAACCCATCTGAGTTAGCAATAGACATTTGAACCTTCATATCTGGAGAGAATTCTTTAGTTCCAGAAGTCCTCAAAGGTTCCTAGGCATCAGTCAAAAGAGTGTTTCCCAAAAATGAGTAAAACCTGAATACATATCATTCACAGCAAAAAGAGAGTTTCAATATGTTCAGGCAAGAGATTAACTGGAGAAATTTTTAGTAATGAACGGAAGTGTCTTCAATTTGGAGTTCAATTAATTTATCTGTTAATGGAACTCTATTAAGTCTCTTTCTTGTTTTTTGTTACAACAGGCTTCCCTAGTGGCTCAGCTTGTAAAGAATCCACCTGCCAAGTGGGAGACCTGAGTTCAGCCTTTAGGTTGGGAAGAAGGGAACGCCTACCCACTCCAGGATTCTGGCCAGAATTCCATGGACTCTATAGTCAACGGGGTCACAAAAAAGTTGGACATGACTGAGCGACTTTCACTTTCATATCTGCAAAATTGTGTCACAATTAACAATGGCCATTTTTCCTGTACTCTTGATCATATATCCAAAATCCTGAAATTACTCTTACAGAAATACAGTTTGACTTTTGGTTAGTAATTATAATGCAATTTTGAACTCTATAGGCAGTTAGTGGTACCATTTTTCAGAGTTTTGCTTCTAAAATTAAATAACTGTATTAAAGACAGATAGTTATAAAAAATCTTCATGGTAATAAGACTTGGAAATGAATCTATAAGGGAACTGTGCATAATAATGGATTATACAACCAAGAGCTGAACAGGGCAAAACAGTTGCAAAATTTTTATAGTAAATCTTATAGAATGGAATGAGGAGGTTGAACTGAACGATTTCTAATCTGATGCTGTACAATTAATTTTTTTAATTCAAGAAAATTTTATAGGGATTTCCCTGGCAAGTGGAAGACTCTGTGCTTCCACCGCAGGGGGTTCAGGCTTGATCCCTGGTCTGGCAGCACAGAAAAGAATAGAGGGTTTCATAGAAAAACAGAATTTAGGACAGGTAAAGGGATGCTTATTTAACTTATATTCAGAGTACATCATGAGAAATGCTGGGCTGGAAGAAGCACAAGCTGGAATCAGCCTTGCCAGGAGAAATATCAATAACCTCAGATATGCAGAAACACCACCCTTAAGGCAGAAAGTGAAGACGAACTAAATAGCCTCTTGATGAAAGTGAAAGAAGAGAGTGAAAAAGTTGGCTTACAGCTCAATATTCAGAAAACTAAGATCATGGCATTTGGTCCCATAACTTCCTGGGAAATAGATGAGGAAACAGTGGAAACAAGATCAGACTTTATTTTTTGGGGCTCCAAAATCACTGCAGAAGGTGATCACAGCCATGAAATTAAAAGACCCTTACTCCTTGGAAGGAGAATTATGATCAACCTAGATAGCATATTTAAAGGCAGAGACATTACTTTGTCAACAAAGTTCCGTCTAGTCAAGGCTATGGTTTTTCCAGTAGTCATGTATGGATGTGAGAGTTGGACGGTGAAGAAAACTGAGCGCCGAAGAATTGATGCTTTTGAACTGTGGTGTTGGAGAAGATTCTTGAGAATCCCTTGGACTGTAAGAAGATCCAACCTTTCCATCCTAGAGAATATCAGTCCTGAGTTTTTTGGGAAGGACTGATGCTGAAGCTGAAACTCCAATACTCCACCTCATGTGAAGAGTTCTCATTGGAAAAGACCCTAATGCTGGTAAGGACTGGGGGCAGGAGAAGGGGATGACAGAGGATGAGATAGCTAGATGGCATCACTGACTCAATGGACATGGGTTTGGGTAGACTCCGGGAGTTGGTGATGGACAGGGAGGCCTGCTGTGCTGAGGTTCATGGGGTCACAAAGAGCTGGACACTACTGAGGACTGAACTGCACTGAAAGGGATGTTTGAAACTTACACACATGGAAAACTGCAAGAGAAAGCTTAAGTTCAATGTGCAACCAAAAAGTACCAAGTGTGCTTCTCTGTGTATTTGGAGGAGGAAGGCTGATGGGATTACATGAAGGTTTTGGCAAGTCATGGAGGCCTAACTATAGAGGCTGGATGCAGAGAGTGGTTACTCAAAGCCCTGAGGTGAAAACCAAAATCAGAATCTGAGCTGTCTGGCCCAAATTGGATGGTATCTGGGAAGACAAATCCAATCATTTCACACCCAAGTTTAAATTTTTTTTATAACTCCTCACTGTCTGATAATGAGTTCCAAACTCCATAAAAAAGTCCTATGAGGTCCTTCATGCTATGGAAACAAGTAACCTTACTGTATTTATCTTCTAATCCTAAGAAAACCTGCACTCCATTCATTCCATATTTGCTCCATGCTTTGTCCATGTTATATTCTTTTATTCCTCCATGTGTTTCCTGCATAGTTTGTATGTCTGCTTTTATCTTGGCAATTTTTACAAACTTCTACTCATCAAATCCAATTTTAATGACTCCTCTTAGAAGGTTTATGCTATTATTATAGCATTTACTCTTCTATTATTTTGTGACAGTGTTCATTCTGGTAGTAATGCTTTTTTAAGAAATTTTAAATTCATTTTTACATTTATTCTTGGCTACCCTAGATCTTCTTGCTGCACGCGGGCTTTCTTTAGTTGTGGTGAACACAAGCTACTCTCCATTGTGGTGCATGAGCTTCTCAATGCAGTGGCTTCTCTGTTGTCGAGTACAGGCTCCGGGCATGTGGACTTAAGTAGTTGTGGCACATGGGCTCAGAGGTTTCAACTAGTGGACTCCAGTGCGTGGACTCAGTATCATGGCACACAGGCTTGGTTTCCCTGAGGCATGTGGGATCTTCCCAGACCAGGGATTGAACTGATGTTCCCTGCATTGCAAAGTGGATTATTTTTCCCAGGAAGCCCTGGAAGTCCCAGTAATTAATTTTTATGGACCTTCCTCCCCAGGCTACTCAAACTCAGAGACCACATCATATTCATGTTTGTATTTGTATAGATTTTGGATCCAAGTCATATGATATTGTATTAGTAGTTATAATATTCCCCTTAAAAAAAACAAATATCTGAGAAATTGGATTAGCCCATGAGAAGCTGCATTTATAAGTTGGATTCTCCCAAGGTAAGACTCAAAGGCAGGACTGACTGTCTTTTGCTAGTCTAATGGTACAAGCCCTCCTCTATATAACAATCTAATTTGATGTGATGTTAAAGGCAAAATTCTAAAATGGAATAATAATATATTATTTATTCTATCTTCAAATTTTATTGAGTTATAGCACTGTATAAGTTTAAGAATTTATGACATTGTGAGTTATAATAAGAAATATATATTTGATCTCTGTCTATGTTTCTAACAGAGTTCATAAAATCCTTGCAACTGGCTAAGCAACAAGAACATAAAAGCGTCACTTGTTATCTTGATGAGGTGAATTCAGAACACAGTAAAAAACTGAGACTCATTGTTAGGAAGACCAACTCTGCAATTAGAGGACTGGAACATTCAGTCCCATCCCACCGACTTCAGGGAGAGGAGAGGCACTGAATTTGAATCAATAGCCAATGGCCTAATGACTTAATCAATTATGCCTGTGTAATGAAACCTCCAGAAAAACTGGAAAGGATGGTATTCAGAGATCTTTTGTGATGATGAACATGTGCAGGTTTGGAGAAAGTGGCACAACATCTTCCCACATACCTTGCCCTATGCATGTCGTCCATCTAGCTCTTCCTGAGTTGTAACCTTTTTAATAATAAACTGGTGGTCTGCTAAGTGAAATGTTTCTCTGAGTTCTGTGAACCAGTATAACAAATTAATCAAACCCAAGGAGGGAGTTTTTGGAACCTCAGATCTTATAGCTAGTTAGTCAGAAGCACAGGTGACAATATGGACTTGCAAATGATTCTTGAAAAGGGGATAAGAAATGTTGAAGGATTGAGCCCTTAACCAGTAGAATCTGATGCTATATAGTGTTTGAATTTCATTAAATTGCAGGACACCCAGCTGTTTAAGAATTACTTGGTGTGTTGGACCCCTCCTCCCAGACATTGGAACTGGGTGTTAGAATCATCAAAACTTTTATGTGTACAATGTGATGAATTGATACACATGTATATTGTGAAATGTTTACCACAATAAGGTTAGTTAACACATCCTTTGTTATTGTTGTTTAGTCACTTAGAGTCCTACTCTTTGGCAACCCATGGACTATAGCCTGAGAGGCTCCTCTGTCCATGGGATTTCCCAAGCAAGAATATTAGAGTGGGTTGCAATTTCCTTCTCCAGGGCATCTTCCCAGCCCAGGGATCGAACCCACATCTCCTGTATTAACAGGTGAGTTCTTTACCATTGAGCCACCAGGGAAGCCCAACATATCCTTCACCCCACATATTTACCATTTTGTTGTTGTTTTTATGATGAGAACATTTAAGCTCCACTCTTACAGCAACATTTTTTAAGGCTCTTCAGTGATCATTTGGTTTATAAAAGTTGTGATTATTTCTCCTAATATTGTAATATGCAAACTATTTAAGAATATACAATTATTCTATAAAAATAAGAAAAATGGTGAAATTCATGAAAAGTATCAAGCACAGGTAGTAAATACATTATTAGTTTACAGTATATAGTTGAAGCTTACATGATATGAACCTAGAGATTGCATTAAAGATTCAGATAATGTGGTATAGGATATGTTAAACATAGCATGTTGCTATAGGCAAACTCATATATAGATGAATTATCAAGAGCAAATTAATAATCTATGTCATGCTAAAGATAGGTAGAATCAATAGAGAATATGATGATGGAAAAATTGTTACTTAAAAATAGAAATAAGTATAAAAACCAGGTAATGAACATGACTGCTCTGGGCAATGATAACACAAAGTATGGTTCCATTCTGGTCCCAAGTTGGTTTTCTTCCCAACTCAAGAAACACAAATGAAAACTGTAGTGACTCATCAGCCTAATTGACCTGCATTTTCTGATACAGCAAGTGTGTATCATTGCCGCAGATATCTGTCATCTGTGGGCCCCTTTATACAAACCTCAGCTATGATTCTCATAATTATAACTTAAGCTGGGAGACCTGCTGCAGCAAAGAGAGAGAGAGCAGACATAAGAACTTTGCAAAAGGGATTGATGTAGTGTGGTATTCCCTACCTTGTAACATTTTCTTAGTGTGCTAACCTAGTCCATCTCTTTTATCTGGTTTCACATTAATATTTTAAAATTATTTAATTAAATTTAACTTGAACTTATTTTTTTTCTATGACTCTTTCTCTTTCATGGGACAAGGGACCTTTATGAATACTGAGATAACTTGTCTGGTAGTATACTTGCAGGCTACTGTTGAATATGCACTCAAGAGTTGATGCTTTCAAGTTTTGGTATTGGACAAGACTATTGGACTGCAAGTTCCCTTGGACTGCAAGGAGATCAAACCAGTCAGTCTTAAAGGAAATCAACCCTGAATATTCATTGGAAGGACTGATGCTGAAACTGAAGTTCCAATATTTTGGCCACTTGATGTGAAGAGCCAACTCATTGGAAAATACTCTGATGCTGGCAAAACTGAGGACAGGAGGAGAATGGGTCATCAGAGGATGAGATGGTTGGATGGCATCACCAACTAAATTGACATGAATTTGAGTAAACTCCACGAGATAGTGAAGGACAGGGAAGCCTAGCATGTTGCAGTCCGTGGGGTCACAAAGAGTTGGACATGACTTAGTGACTGATTGGGGCTTCCCTTGTGGCTCAGCTAGTAAAGAATCCACCTGCAATGTGGGAGACCTGGGTTCAATCCCTGGGTTGTGAAGATCCCCTGGAGAAGGTAAAGGCTACCCACTCCATTATTTTAGCCTGGAGAATTCCATGGACTGTATAGTTCATGAGGGTGCAAAGAGTTTGACATGATTGAATGGTTTTCACTTTCACTTTATTGACTGAACAACAACAATTTCCTCGGTGACAAATAAGATTGTAGGTTCTACTAGATTCTTTGGGATTACATTTTTCAGGTGAAGTGAGTAAATGGGGAAATATATGAGCCCAAAAGATAATTTTTTCTATTAAGAACAAAACATTTATGTTAGCTAAATATTCATGAAACTTTTAAATAAAAGTTACTGTGTATGATGTTAAGGAGTGTTCTAATTTCTTCTTTTCTGTGTAGCTGTTCAATTTTCCTTGCACTACTTATTAAAGAGATTGTCTTTTCTCCATTGTACATTCTTGCTTCCTTTGTCAGAGATTGTGGGTTTATTTCTGACCATTCTAACCTGTTTCATTGATCTTTATTTCTGTTTTTTGTGCCAGTACCATACTGTTTTGATTACTATAGCTTAGTAGTATAGTCTGAAGTCAGGAAGCTTGATTCCTCCAGCTTGTTTCTTTTTTCTCCTCAACACTGCTTTTGCTCTTTGAGATCTTTTGTCTTTCCATACAAATTAGAAAACTTTTTTGTTCTAATTCTGTGAAAAATGCCATTGGCAATTTGATGGGGATTGCATTTAATCTGTAGCTGCTTTGAGTAACACAGTCATTTAGACAATATTGATTTCATCAGTCTAAGAATGAAGGATATCTTTCCATCTATTTGTGTCATATTTGACTTCTTTCATCATTGTCTTAAAGTTTTTGGTGTATATGTCTTTTATTTTCTTCAGTAAGTTTATTCCTAGATATTTTCTCCTTTTTCATACAATGATAAATGGAATTGTTTCCTTAATTTCTCTTTCTGGTCTTCCATTGTTAGAGTATAGAAATGCAATAGAATTCTATGTATTAATTTTGTATCCTGCAACTTTACCAAATTCATTGATGAGTTTCAGTTGTTTTCAGGTAACATTTTTAGAATGTTTCTATGTATAGTGTCATGTCACCTACAAACAGTGACAGTTTTACTTCTCTCTTTCAAAGTTAAACTCTATTTCTTTTCATTTTCTGATTGCTTTGGCTGTGTGTATGCATGTATTCAGTCACTCGATGTGTCCAACTGTTTGTAACCCTATGGATTGTAGCCTACCAGCCTCCTCTGTCCATGGGATTTTCCAGGCAAGAATACTGAAGTGGGTCGCCATGCCCTCCTCCATCGGGTCTTCCCAACCCAGGAGTTGAATCCTTGTCTCCAGTGTCTCTTACATTGTGGGCAGATTCTTCACCCAATGAGCTACCTGGGTGAAGTAGAAGTCCTATGGGTAGGACTTCTAAAACTGAGTTGGATAATAATGGTGAGAGTAAACATCCTTATCTTGTTCCTGATCTTAGAGGAAATGCTTTCAGGTTTTCATCATCCAGAATGATGTTAACTATGGATTTCTCCTTTTAGATGACCTTTATAAAATGGATTAATGACATAAATGTATGACTGGATACTATAAACCTCCTGGAAGAAGATATAGGCAGAACTCTTTTTGACATAAATTGCAGCAATATCTTTACAAATTCATCTCCTAGAATAGTTGAAATAAAAACAAAAGTAAACAAATGACAACTAATTAACTTACAAGCTTTTGTACAGCAAAAAGGTCAATAAGTTGAATGAAAAAACAGCCTACACAATGGGAGAAAATATTTGCAGATGATGCAACTGGCGATGGATTAATCTCCAAAATACATGATGACCTGATGCAGCTCAATAACAAAAAAACCAAACAACTCAATTAAAAAATTGGGTAGTAGTTCTAAACAGACGTATCTCCAAAGAGGATATAGACAGGGCCAAAAGGCATGTGAGAAGATGCTCAATATTGCTAATTATCAGAAAAATGCAAATCAAAGTTACAGTGAGGTATTGCCTCACACCAGTCAGAATGGCCATCATCAAAAAGTCTACAAATAATGAATGCTGGCAAGGGTGTGGAGAAAAAACCCCTCCTAAACATTGGTGGAAATATACATTTGTACAACTAGTATGGAGAAAAGTAGCGAGGGTCTTTCAAAAGTTAAATATAGAGCTACAAGATTCTGCAATCTCATTCCTGAGAATATAACTGAAGAAAGCCATAAATCAAAAAGATATATGTATATTTATTGCAGCACTTTTTTTACAACAGCCAAGACATGGAAGCAAACTAAGTGCCGATCGACAGATGAATAGATAAAGAAGATGTGGTATATATACACAATGGAATATTATTCAGCTATAAAAAGAAAGAAAGAATGCCATTACAGCAAAATGATGGACCTAAACTTTACTATACTAAGTGAAATAAGCCAGAGAAAGACAAATATCATATGATAACACTTATATGTGGAATTTTAAAAAATGATACAAATGATTTATATAAAAAAACAGAAGTAGACCCACAGACATAGAAAATAAACTTATGATTAGCAAAGTGGAAGAGGGGGACAGGATAATTTAGGAGTTTGAGATTAACATTAATACACTACTATATCTAAAACAAATAATGAACAAGGACTTACTATATAGCATAGGGAACTATATTCAATATTTTGTAATAATCAGAAAGGGAAAAGAATCTGAAAAAAATAGGTATGACTGAATCACTTTATTGTACACCTGAAATAAAGACAACATTGAAAATCAACTATATTTCAATTAAAAAAATCATTGTGATTGAGGAAAGAAGTTGCTTTCTAGATACTAGATATGAGCTTTGCTAAAGGCATTCAAGTGAGGTAATAGCGTGGATCAATGCAAAGAAATAGAGGAAAACAGTAGAATGAGAAAGACTAGAGTTCTCTTCAAGACAATTAGAGATACCAAGGGAACATTTCATGCAAAAATGGGCTCAATAAAGGACAGAAATGGTATGGACCTAACAGAAGCAGAGGACATTAAGAAGAGGTGGCAAGAATACACAGAAGACCTATACAAAAAAGACCTTCATGACCCAGATAATCACGATGGTGTGACCACTTACCTAGAGTCAAGAAATAGTAGAATGCAAAGTCAAGTGGGCCTTAGGAAGTATCACTATGAACAAAGCTAGTGGAGGTGATGGAATTCAAGCTGATCTATTTCAAATCCTAAAAGATGATGCTGTGAAAGTGCTGCACTCAATGTGCCAGCAAATTTGGAAAACTCAGCAGTGGCCACAGGACTGGAAAAAGTCAATTTTCATCCCAATCCCAAAGAAAGGCAATGCAAAGAATGTTCAAACTACTGCACAATTGTACTCATCTCACACGCTAGCAAAGCAATGCTTAAAATTCTCCAAGCCAGACTTCAACAGTAAGTGAACTGTAAACTTCCAGATGTTCAAGCTGGATTTAGAAAAAGCAGAGGAACTGGAGATCAAATTGGCAATACCCGTTGGATCATCAAAAAAGAAAGAGTTCCAAAAAAACATCTATTTCTGCTTTATTTACTATTCCAAAGCCTTTGTGTGAACCACAACAAACTGGAAAATTCTGAAAGAGATGGTAATAGTAGACCACCTGACCTGCCTCTTGAGAAATCTATATGCAGGTTAAGAAACAACAGTTAGGCATGGACAAGGAACAACAGATTCGTTTCAAATTGGGAAAGGAATACATCAAGGCTGTATATTGTCACCCTGCTTACATGACTTATATGCAGAGTACATCATGAGAAACTCTGGGCTGGGTGAAGCACACACTTGAATCAAGATTCACTGGGAGAAATATCAATAACCTCAGATATGCAGATGATACTACCCTTATGGCAGAAAGTGAAGGAGAACTAAAGAGCTTCTTGATGAAAGTGAAAGCGGAGAGTGATAAAGTTGGCTTACAGCTCAACATTCAGAAAACTAAGATCATGGCATCTGGCCCTATCACTTCATGGCAAATAGAGGGGAAAACAGTGGAAATAGTGACAGACTTTATTTTGGGGCACTCCAAAATCACTGCAGAGGGTGACTGCAGCCATGAAATTAAAAGACACTTACTCTTTGGAAGAAAAGTTATGGCCAACCTATCAGCGTATTGAAAAGCAGAGACATTACTTTGCCAACAAAGGTCCATCTAGTCAGTTCATTTCAGTTCAGTTGCATCCTACTCTTTGCGACCCCATGAAACACTGCACACCAGGCCTCCCTGTCTATCACCAACTCCTGGAGTTACCCAAACTCATGTCCACTGAGTCAGTGATGCCATCTAATGATCTCATCCTCTGTCGTCCCCTTCTCCTCCTGACTTCAATCTTTCCCAACATCGGAGTCTTTTCAAATGAGTCAGCTCTTCACATCAAGTGGCCAAAATACTGGAGTTTCAGCTTTATTTAATTTTTTTTAATTTTTTTTATTAGTTTTGCCATACAATGACATGATATCGCCATGGGTTTACATATGCTCCCCCTCCAGAACCCCCCTCCCTCCTCCCTCCCTCCTCCCTCCCCCCGGGAAATCTCAGTGCACCAGCCCCGAGCATCAATCCTGGGCTGGTGATTGATTACACATATGATAATTAACATGTTTCAATGCCATTCTCCCATATCATCCCACCCTTGCCCTCATCCACAGAGTCCACCAGTCTTTTCTATACATCTGCGTCCCTTTTGCTGTCTCGCATGCTGGGTTCTAGTTACCGTCTTTCTAAATTCCATATACATGCATTAGTATACTGTTTTTCTCAAGCGCACACGGGACGTTCTCCAGGATAGATCACATCCTGAGCCATAAATCTAGCCTTAGTAAATTCAAAAATATTGAAATCATTCCAAGCATCTTTTCTGACCACAATGCAGTGAGATTAGATATCTATTACAGGAGAAAAACATTCAAAACTTCCAACATTTGGAGGCTCAACAACACACTGCTGAATAACCAACAAATCACAGAAGAAATCAAAAAAGAAATTCAGTATGCATAGAAATGAATGAAAATGAAAACACAACAGCCCAAAACCTATGGGACACCATTAAAGCAGTGCTAAGGGGAAAGTTCATCGCATTACAAGCTCACCTCAGGAAACAAGAAAAAAGTCAAATAATAACCTTACTTTACACCTAAAGCAACTAGAAATGGAAGAGATGCAGAAGCCCAGGTCTAGTAGAAGGAAAGAAATCTTAAAGATCAGGGCAGAAATAAATGCAAAGGAAACAAAAGAAACCATAGCAAAAATCAACCAAGCCAAAAGCTGGTTCTTTGAGAAGATAAATAAAATTGACAAACCATTAGCCAGACTCATCAAGAAACAAAGGGAGAAGAACCAAATCAACAGAATTAGAAATGAAAATGGAGAGATCACAACAGAAAACACAGAAATACAAAGGATCATAAGAGACTATTATCAGCAACTATATGCAAATAAACTGGACAATCTGGATGTAATGGACAAATTCCTAGAAAAGTACAACTTTCCAAGACTAAACCAGGAAGAGATAGGTAATATTAATAGACCCATCACAAGCATGGAAATTGAAACCGTAATCAGAAATCTTCCAAAAAACAAAAGTCCAGGACCAGATGGCTTCACAGCTGAATTCTACCAAAAATTCAGAGA
This sequence comes from Antilocapra americana, assembly GCA_007570785.1. Classification (NCBI taxonomy): domain Eukaryota; kingdom Metazoa; phylum Chordata; class Mammalia; order Artiodactyla; family Antilocapridae; genus Antilocapra; species Antilocapra americana. The sequence goes on from ML663563.1 coordinate 13,385,185, forward strand.
AGAGCTAACACCTATTCTACTCAAACTCTTCCAGAAAATTGCAGACGAAGGTAAACTTCCAAACTCATTCTACGAGGCCACCATCACCCTAATTCCAAAACCCGACAGAGATGCCACAAAAAAAGAAAACTACAGGCCAATATCACTGATGAGCTTAGATGCAAAAATCCTTAACAAAATTCTAGCAAATAGAATCCAACAACACATTAAAAAAATCGTGCATCATGATCAAGTAGGCTTTATCCCAGGGATGCAAGGATTCTTCAATATTCGCAAATCAATCAATGTAATACACCACATTAACAAATTGAAAAATAAAAATCACATGATTGTCTCAATAGATGCAGAGAAAGCCTTTGACAACATTCAACATCCATTTATGATAAAAACCCTCCATAAAGCAGGAATAGAAGGAACATTCCTCAACATAATAAAAGCTATATATGACAAACCCACAGCAAACATTATCCTCAATGGTTAAAAACTGGAAGCATTCCCCCTGAAATCAGGAACAAGACAAGGGTGCCCACTCTCACCACTACTTTTCAACATAGTTTTGGAAGTCTTGGCCACAGCAATCAGAGCAGATAAAGACATTAAAGGAATCCAGATTGGAAAAGAAGAAGTAAAACTCTCTCTGTTTGCAGATGACATGATCCTCTATATTGAAAACCCTAAAGACTCTACTAGAAAATTACTAGAGCTAATCAGTGAATATAGCAAAGTTTCAGGATACAAAATCAACACACAGAAATCCCAGGCAATCCTATACACTAACAATGAGAAATCAGAAAGAGAAATTATGGAGTTTGAGCTTTAACATCAGTCCTTCCAGTGAACACCCAGGACTGATTTCCCTTAGGATGGACTGGTTGGATCTCCTTGCAGTCCAAGGGACTCTTAAGAGTTTTCTCCAACACCACAGTTTAAAAGCATCAGTTCTTCTGTGCTCAGCCCTCTTTATAGTCCAACTCTCAATCCATACATGACCACTGGAAAAACTAGTCAAGGCTTGACTAGTCAAGGCTATGGTTTCTCCAGTAGTCATATATGTATGTGAGAGTTGGATTATAAAGAAAGCTGAGTGCTGAAGAATTGATGCTTTTGAACTGCGGTATTGGCGAAGACTCTTAAGAGTCCCTTGGACTGCAAGTAGATCCAACCAGTCCATCCCAAAGGAGATCAGTCCTGAATATTCATTGGGAGGACTGATGCTGAAGCTGAAACTCCAATACTTTGGCCACTTGATGCAAAGAACTGACTCATTTGAAAAGAACTTGATGCTGGGAAAGATTGAAGGTGGGACTGAAGAAGGGGACTACAGAGGGTAAGATGGTTGGATGGCATAACTGAGTTAAAGGACATGAGTTTGAATAAGCTTCTGGAGTTGGTGATGGACAGGGACGCCTGGTATGCTGCAGTCCATGGGGTCGCAAAGAGTCAGACATGACTGAGTGACTGAACTGAATAGAGCAGAGCGGTGAAACCCTAACCTAGGAGGTGAAACATGAAATCAATGTGGCTTCTGTCAATACCTATATGATTTACTTGGATTACTTAACTTTACCAAACCTTGGTTTCCTCACAGAACAAATGAGTTTAAAGCCCAAGAGGGTATTTTGTAGATGTAATCAGCATTTACAATTAGTAGTCTTTAAATAAAGGAGATATCATTGGTTATGTGGGTGGATCTTATCCAATTTTAAATTAGAAGTCTTAAGAGTGAAAACCCAGGATTCTTTGAAAAGAAAGAATTTTACCTCAAGACATGAAAAGCCTGTCCTACAAATTTCAAGCTTGACAGTCCCCATAATTGTGTAAGTCAGGTCTTTAAAATCTATCTATCATCTACCCTATATTAGTCTGTTTCTCTGGAGAACCCTGACTGATACACCTTTTCTGGTAATATGCCATAGAACTAGGAAAATGATTATGCCAACTCAATGTGTTATCACTCCAAATGTATCTCAAATATGTATTTTAAATTGATGAATGCAAATATATATTTCTGTAAAATTATTGTCAAGGACACTGCAAATAGTACTTTGGACAGAAATGCCAGTTTCAAAAGGGAAGATGAGGGAAATAGAAGAATGATGCTTAGGAACAATTGTTTTAGTTCCTTATTTTGTGACTTTCAATATAATGGCCAAAGTTTAAAAGTGAGGAGGAAGAAGACTGCCATCCTTTACTTCTCATCATTTAACATATATTATTGAGTAAATTGTCTATTTCAATTTTAATAGAAAGCTTTTGGTCTCATACTTTTCAGCAATGAAATTTATCATATTTATTAATCAAAAATGCAAAGAACTTTCCTCTTCACTACAATAATCCCTTACACTTCTCTTTGTTCTTTGTTCTACTATAAAACTTGTCATTTTGGTTGGTCCAGCCCAGACAAGCAGTGATTGCTCCACCTAGGTGAGTATATCCTCAAATAAAAGCTCTACTATGTATTCTATTTGTTCTGCTGAGTTCACCATGAACATGTTATTCAAATCTCTTATACTCTGGTTGATAATCTAGTTTATCAACAACTTAACATTGTTAACCAAGCAAATCATTGTTGAGAAATTTGTCTCCTATCATCACTCCTCCACTTTCCATAGCCTCATATCAGAATTAGTCTTATTACTTTAAAGATAGATGTAACCCATTTTGGATTACAAATAATTCTTCTTGTTTATAAGACATGGCTCAATAATTTTAGCTTTACTCCAAAATTAAACCCACCTTCAAAATGTGAAGTTTGACAAATTATAAATTTTTAAAAGTGCAATTCATAATTGGAAGGTTGTTTTCAAATGAGCATTTCTAAAATTATTTGTCACAGCAAGCTCAATAGATCAAATACTCAATCTTGATAATATACAGTGATCATATGAAAGAAAATAATACATACTAGAATGTTTCTGTTTTGATAGGGTCATTTTAAAAAAAGTCAATGTTATAGCCATACCTCATTATTTATAGATTTTAAAAGAATATGCATTCTGTTTATACATCCCAAGGTGGTCTGTGTACAATAAAGGGCAGTTGATCTGTTAGACTTGGTTATGATAAAAAAATTAAAGCAAATTGAATTCAAAGCAAATATTAAAGAATACTTTAGTGAACTTCACAACTATAGTTAAAAGTGAATTTTCTTCTCTAGTCTTTATAAAACACTAACTTGGAGTTATCATAAAAATAAAGCTATCTATTCTGTTGCAAGTGTATGTAGCCGCTCAGTCATGTCCGACTCTTTGCGACCTGTGGACTGTAGCCCACCAGGCTCCTCTGTCCATGGGATTCTCCAGGCAAGAATACTGGAGTGGGTTGCCATTTGCTTCTCCAAGGGATCTTCCAAAAAACTTTCATATGTCTTTTCTTTGTTTTTGGTTCTTGATTTTAAATATCCTTTCTTGAATTATCACACCTGTTAGTGTCTCATCTAAAAACTACAATTTCTCACTGTCAGTTTTCCCCATAAAATAGATTCTTCTGAGTAAAATGTTGATACATCTTGAAAATCTTGTAGAGAGTAGATTTTTTAAAATTATAATCTGTAAAACCTTTGAAACTATGTATTCTTTGGCTAAATTCCAATGGGTCTACCTTAACTACATATTATTTTTAAATGCTGTAGAAAATGTTAAGATGTATTGAGACATAGCAATTCACATGTTCATTTCACTCTATAGCCACATTCTCTGTTTCTTTTCTCCAAAGAGCTTGAACACTCCAATAAAGATAGCAACAGGAATTATTATGCCTCTATGAAAAAAATACTCAACATTGCTAATTATTAGAGAAATATAAAACTACAATGAGGTATCATCTCACACCAATCAGAATGGGCAATATCCAGAAGTCTACAAATAATAAACACTGGAGAAGTTGTAGTGAAAAAGAAATCTTCCTACGCTCTAAGTGGGAATATACATTGGCACAACCATTATGGAGAACATTATAGATGGTCCTTCAAAAGCTAAAAATAGAGCTACCATAAGATCCTGCAATCCCACTCTCAGGTGTATATCTGGAGAAAATTATAATTCAAAAGGATATATACACCACAATGTTTATTGCAGCACAGTTTACAATAGCCAAGACATAGAAGCAACCTAAGTGTACATCAACAGATGAAAAGATAAAGAAGATGTGGAATATATATATATACATATACACACACACACACATATATATATAGTGAAATATTATTCAACCATAAAAAACAATTAAATAATGCCATTTACAGCAACATGGATGGACATAAAGATTGTCATGCTAAGTGAAATAAGTCAAAGAAACACAAATCTCACATGATATATATGGAATCTAATAAAAATACAGATAAATTTATTTACAAAACAGAGATAGATCCAAGCACATAGAAAACAAAGATCTGTACACATAGAAAACCAAGAGAAAGGCAGAGAGGGATAAATTAAGAGATTAGGATTAACATATATACACTATTCCATGAATAAAATGGATAACCAGCAAGGAATTACTGTATAGCACAAGGAACTGGACTCAATATTTTGTAATAACCTGTAATGGAAAAGAATCTGAAGAAGATATATAAGATATTAATATGCATAAGATGTTACAGAAAAACCCAGATGAATAATAATGTTATGGAAAATAATAATAATGAATGATATACAGAAAAATCCCCAACTCAATAAATCAATTATACCTCAAATAAGAAAATAAATAAAGTATACACTAAAAAGTGTTTATTTTGCCTGGACATTTACAGGATTCTGTTGGTTTGGTTTTGCTTTTACAAATTTTGGAAATCTGAAGTTTCTAGATTACATATAAATTGCTAGAATTAAGATCTATGAGGATGAGGTAAATATTCTTCCCTGTTGAATTTCTAGCATTTCATCCAGAGTTCTGTAAATATCTAAATTAGAAAATGAAGTGAAGGAAAAGAATGTATTATATTTTGGTCAAAGCTCAGTCTGATTCCGTGTGAAGGCCTAGAATTCACAAACTACCTTTAACTTTCTTTCACCACCTCTTCTATAGAATTAACTGAACATCTTCAGAGCCATGGATTACTACAGGGTCCCTCTGTGAAATGTCTTTGCTTCTCTTCCCTTTCTTGTTAGATGTGTTCCTAGAGGGCTTTAAGTTACTGATAAAGGGGATGAGGTTACAAAGTTGATAGAAGAAAGTTTGAAGGCAGCTTTTCATTCATCTCAAGTGTGACTTTGAGCATTTACTAAACCTCTCCCAGTGTTTAACTTCCTCATCTATAAAATGGGGATAGCAGTAATTTCTATCCCAGAAGGCTCTAAGGGGTGATAAATGAGATAATTCATCTAAAATATTTAGTCTAACTTGACACTATAGGAATCACTCAATAAATGTTAGACATTATCATTATTATTACTACTATTATAGTCATATATCTATTAATTATAGATTCCATGATAACAGCAATCATTATTTTTTAAATTTCATACTAGCATAGTTTTTGGCACATGCTTTTTGAACTGAACTGTGTCTATGATATACAGAGAGAAATTTAGAGAATAAATACTCTTCATTTATCCTGATCTCTTAGATGGGGGACTGTAGGCAGGAAACAACACACTTGGTCTATTAAAACCTATTACTTCATCCATATTTCTAAACCAAAAGTTAAATTCCAAACTCTTTAAAAACTGGGGAAATTGACTTATAATTTCAAAGTGAGAAAACCTAAATTTGAGCAAAAACCAAGCAAAGATACTTGCGTGTCTATATGTTTTTCTTCCTCATTTTAAAAGTAGTACAGATAAAGTAAGAGATGATTAGGAAGAGAGAGGAAGAAGTGCCAGAGAAATGTCTTTATTTATTTTATTTCACCCTATTATTACATTGAAGGAATATTCCAGGTGTCCTTGTAGCAAAGCAACTTTCCCCATCCACCTAGAAAACAATCACATGCTGATTCTTTGACCATGGCTAAATGCCAATCTTTCCACATTACTTGGAAGAAGTTTCATGAAGCTTTCCTTAAAGAAACTCACTGTGTTAATGTATGATAATAAGAGTTACAGCTTCATTAGAACTTCTTCTCCACTCACTGATTGTTAATTCCTTGCCAAATATACATTTAGCTGCACAATTGCATGCATTACACAACACAAACTCAGTGTTATGAGTGAGAATAGTGATATTTTAAACTTCTCAGTACAATTGGAATACCGATTTTCTCAAATTCCTTATGAAGCATAATGAAAGAATTTTAAATCTCATATACAGTCCACTTTGAGTACACTCTTAGAGCTGTCAGCCGAGAACTCAACTGATAAAGTGATTCCACCAGACTGAGGTGGGGCCTGTTAAAACATTACATCATGCTGTACACTGTGAGCCAAGAAAGAATCTTCCCAAGATAGTACCTCCAGGAGTAGCTTGTTTCAATGACTCAAGTAGTAATGATTCTACTCTTACCTGAGAAAATATTTTGTAAGCTACTCATCTTGGTCTTAGGAAATTGAGGGACATCGACTCTTTGAGCTGCACAAAATATTTGAGATCACCAAATCCAACCATCTTGTGTTTGAAACTTATCCAGGGTCTAGTTTGTGGAAGAACTGGACTGATACTGATTCTTACTTATTTCCTGTAAAAATACATGAGTTTATTTACCATAAATAAATAAGGAACTTCTTTTCCTTCTGTAAAGGAATTAAGGATTTTTTTCAAGCAATTGCTTTCACATGAAAAGTTTAATTTTATATTTATATTCTGATGTTATAGTATCTATTCAGGTTTGAAAATACATAAAAAATTATAATTTTTCTCTTTCATATAAATTGTCATTTGATAAAAATTTATTACATTTAAGTATTTTTTAAGTATAGAAACTAAGTCAAATTGGTCCCACTCAGTGAAATGTCAGTTATTGATTTCGGGAATGAAGCCTAGGGCTCAAATTTTAAAGCAAGACTTAAGCATAAAACTTGGGCTCCAAAATCCCTGTGGAGGTGACTACAGCAATGAAATTAAAAGACATTTGCTTCTTGGAAGAAGAGCTATGTCAAACCTAGACATGCTTTAAAAAGCAGAAACATCACTTTGCCAGCCAAGATCTGTACAGTCACAGCTATGGTTTTTCCAGTAGTCACATAGGGATGTGAGAGTTGGACTATTAAGGAGGCCGAGCAGCATGAATCGCCACTTTTGAAGTGTGGTGTTGGAGAAGACTCTTGAGAGTCCCTTGGACGGCAAGGAGATCAAATCAGTCAATCCTAAAGGAAATCAACCCTGAATATTCATTGGAAGGACTGAAGCTGAAACTCCAATACTTTGACCACCTGATGTGAAGAGCCGATTCATGCGAAAAGACCCTGAGGCTAGGAAAGACTGAAGGCAGGAGGAGAAGGGGACGACAGAGGATGAGATGGTTGGATGGTATCACTGACTCAATGGACATGAGTTTGCACAAACCCAGGGAGATAGCGATGGACAGAGGAACCTGGCATGCTGCAGTTCATGGGGTCACAGAGTCAGACACAGCTTAGCAACTCAACAACAGCAACAACCAGGAGATAGTGGAGTACAGAGGAGCCTGGCAGGTTGCAGTCCATGGTGTCGCAAAGAGTTGGACATGATTTAGTGACTGAACAACAACAATAGGCATAAAACATATGCACATGGATGAATATCTATGTTTTTACAACATCGCAGGTAACCATTGACTGTGTAGTAAACTACACCCTCATTCTTTTCCAGTGACTATACTAGCAAAGCAAATATAATTTGAAATTATAATTTCATTTCTCTTATGCAGGTCTGTGAAGACTTAGCCATTAAAATTCTTAAGATTGTTCATATAGAGTCAAATATTTTCCATGTGATTCTCATTGAATGAACTTCATGAGGGTCATATGCTGTTAACTGCTTTAGGAAGCACAGTGCCTGAAATGGCTCTATTTCTCTCAGAATTCTGTAGGGCTTTTTCCTTATGAAAATGTCTGAGTCCTTGACTCAAGAGACAAAAATCTCACTGGCTAAACCACCCAGGGAATTTTTGTTTTCTTTATTATCATTATCAAAAAGTCCTCCCCTTAGATGGGAGAAGGGCATTGAAGCATGTTAATTGTCATGTGTCTAATCAATCGCCAGCCCAGGATTGATGCTCGGGACTGGTGCAGCGAGATTTCCCGGGGGGGAGGGAGGAGGGAGGGGGGACCCGGAGGGGAAGCATATGTAAACCCATGGTGATATCATGACAATGTATGGCAAAAACAATAATTAAAAAAAAAAATCAATATGTTGAAGCCAAAAAAAAAAAAAAAAAAGACCCAGACTACATCAACCCCCTGTAACCTAGAGTAATAACTCTAGGGTTTGCAGTCAGAACAGCCCTGTGTTTAAATGTTGACTCTGTCACTTAAATTATCAATGTCACTGTTAAAAGATTAAGGAATTTTGCAATGCCACAGTTTACTAATGTGTTTGGAAGACAATAGTGCCTACCTTTCATAGTGTGTGAACATAAAGTAATATGTATTATCTGACTCCAGAAAATATAAAATATATTTAGTTATTTAGTCTAAAATATAGTTAGTTCTGAATAAGCTGTACTACTTATATCATTGCCCTTTATACAACAAGTCATCACTGCCTCTAAATCTTCAGGTACTTAAGTGTTTAGTGCCTCTGTAGTGTCCAACTCTTTGTAACCCTATAGACTATAGGCCAGCAAATTTCTCTGTCTATGGAATTCACCAGGCAAGAATAATGGAGTGGGTAGCCATTCCCTTCTCCAGGAGATCTTCTTGACCCAGGGATTGAACTCAGGCCTCCCACACTGCAGGCAGGTTCTTTACCATCTGAGCCACCAGGGAAACACTTCAGGATCCTCACATTTCAAATGACCAAAACTAATGTGATCATAATTAGGTGGCCATATTTTCTAAACTATTTTTCCTTCAATTTTCTCAATATTTTTTCTAGGCTACTTTATCTTTTTTAAAATTTCTGTATGTAAACTTAGGTATCTCATTTCTGGCATGTGCTCATTATGGTAGGAGTTTTTAGCCTAGTGCTTTCTCTCTCTGTAAGACCAGAATCCTAAACTATGTACTTCTCTCTTAGCCACATAGCCAAAAATTTGGGGGCTTCTTCAGAAGATTAGTTAAACTTACCTCCTTTGTCATAAATTAATTGACAATGTGGGCTTGGGTTTATTTCTGAGCTTTATATTCTTTTTCATTGGACTATGTGCCACCACCATACTATTCTGATGACTATAGCTTTGTAATATAGCTTGAAGTCAGGGAGTGTGATACCTCCAGCTTTTTTCTTCTTCTTTCTCAAGATTGCTCTTGAGGTTTTTGTGGTTCTGTTACAAATTTCATAATTGCTTATTCTAGTTCTGTGGAAAATGCCAAAGAGTATTTTGATAGGAGTTGCATTGAATCTGTAAATTCCTTTGGAAAATTAAGATGTTAAATTATCTACCCAATATTAATTCTTACAGTCCAAGAACACAGGATACCTTTCCATTTATTTGTATCATCTTCAATTTCTCTCACCCATGTCTTATAGTTTTCTAGATATGGGTTTTTCACCTTCTTGGTTAAATCTATCCCTAGGTATTTTATTCTTTTTGATGCAATTGTAAGTGGATTTTTTTCTTGGTTTCTCTTTCTCATAGTTATTATTGTATAAAAATGCAACTGATGTCTGTACATTTACTTTGGGTGGAATAAGTAAAGGGGATTAAGAGGTGCAGACCACCTGCTGTTGCTGCTAAGTCACTTCAGTTGTGTCCGACTCTTTGTGACCTCATGTACTGTAGCATGCCAGGCTCCTCCATCCATGGGATTCTCCAGGCAAGAACACTGGAGTGGATTGCCATGCCCTCCTCCAGGAGATCTTCCCAACCCAGGGATGGAACTCAGATCTCTTATGTCTCCTGCATTGGCAGGTAGGTTCTTTACCACTACTGCCACCTGGGAAGCCCCAAATCAACTATATTTCAATTAAAAAAAACAAAAACAAAAACAAACAAACCCTGATATCATTTCTGCACCAAAGCTGCCTTTATTTTAGAATGCCCAACTGAGAGCTGTTTTAATGGCAGATCTGTGGCAAATCTGGATGTGGATGCCAACAAGTTAGAGTACCAGGGCTGTGTGACACTGAAAAAATACTTCCATTGACTGATTCCTTCTTCTGTGGTGTTTCAACAATACCTTAGCGATAAACTGCTTAGAGACAGGAGCACCTTCCTGCATTTTGATATGATGCATCTGCACACTCACAGACAATTCTGCATTGACTTTAACTGCAGAAAAAGGAAGCCAGGCACTCTGTTTAAGAATGGCAAGTCAATCTAATGAACAATTGCACTTATTCCTAGCTTTCCTATAGCAATAGCACTTTGTCTATATTACTTAACCACTGAATATTCATGATGTGGGTTTTTCTGCTTGGAAATAACTATCCAATATTTAACAAATCCAATTTAGTTTTATTAGGCAATTTTGTCTAATTTTCAAGATCATCAGCATAATAAATAATCTGTCTCTAATTTCAATGTATTTCCCCTTGGCATATAAACGGAAATATCTCCATAATCTTCAATACTTAGTGATTTTGTTTGTTTCCTCATGAATGTTGAAAGGAAGAAAAAAATATCCTTTAATTAATAATTGCTTATGTGATTCATTTTTATAATATAGTTTTGTGCCAAAGCCCAGAATAAATTATTGTATATAAAAACTCTATAAAATTATGAATTTAATGTTTTAATAATTGAATGTATTTAGTCAGAGTAATAAATAAGTTATTTTAATAGAGAAAAATTATCAAAACTACCAAATGTAATATTTATATAACATATATAATTATTACCTAGATGTGTGTATATAAAATACACTGTTGAGGTAAATTTTGAATTAAAGCAAAATTTAATCCTATGATATAGACTGCTTATGAAGATACTATACTGACAAATCATTTTCTTGGTATTTAGAATTTGGGCTCCTCAATAATTAAAAATATATTCCATCCCAGCATAAACTCAGTTATTGTTAACTATGTACTTTTTAAACGGAGGAAATAAATATAAAAATAAACCAAAGACTGTACTGTTCAACCATCACTATTTATCACTTCAAATCTTCAGCTTGACCAACACTTTTGTTTTATATGATTTGTCAATCATTCTAAAATGCTTATCTTCAGGTTTGGAATAAGGAAATTTAATCTGAAAATAACCCAGCTCAAAATCATGCCAAATGATTTGGACGTTCTGAATTACCTATTCTAATATAGAACCAATTTCAGTTCATAATACTCAGTTCAGGTCAGTTTCTCAGCTGTGTTCGACTCTTTGAGACCCCACGAACCGCAGCACGCCAGGCCTCCCAGTCCATCACCAACTCCCAGAGTCCACCCAAACCCATGTCCATTGAGTCGGTGATGCCATCCAACCATCTCATCCTCTGTCATCCCCTTCTCCTCCTGCCCTCAATCTTTCCCAGCGTCAAGGTCTTTTCAAATGAGTCAGCTCTTGGCATGAGGTGGCCAGAGTATTGGAGTTTCAGCTTCAACATCAGTCCTTCCAATGGACATATATTGATATATATTTAATAACAAATATGCTGAGTTCCTGTGGCTCTTAATTCTTTGTGATAAAATTTAAGATAGATTGTATTATAAACATTTTTCTCTAGTATTTGTAAATATTGAGAGTGAGAAAAAAGGATTAAGTTGAAATAGTTTCTTTTTAATTGCTCCACAATGTTGTGTTGGTTTCTGCTGCACAACAGTCATAATTACATGTATATCCCCTGCCTCTTAGGCTCCCTCATCTCTCCTACCCCTCTAACCAGGCTGGGTTCCCTGTGTTATATAGCAGTTTCCCACTAGTTATCTATTTTACTCATGATAGTGTATATATGTCAGTGCTATTTTTTCAGTTTGCCCTACCTTCTCCTTCCCACACTGTGTCCACAAGTTTGTTCTGAAATAGAGTTTTGAAAAACTTAGGTTTGCTCTCATTTAATGCTATCCAACTGTAAGACTTTACCAAGAACTTTACCAAGTTTTCTAGCTTGTAAGCCATGTTCAGAAATGTTTTCCAGTTTAATACAAATACATGCATTCAGAAAAGGAAACTGCTGTTTCAGAGGTTGTTATGTCCCAGGCAGATTGTTTCCTGTTTTGGAAATCACTGTGCCCAGTCAATCAGAGCTGAGATGGCTCTATTCATCCTCTACAAGAGGAATTGGCTAGCTCAGTGAGGATGACTTCCAAATATTTCAGTGCAATTGAAGCTTAGGATGTAAGACTCACTACATACCTATATATAAAAGTTTTCACTCTTCTATAAATTGATACTCTTCATTTTTATGTTCTGTGTTCTTTTACTTTTTTCATACTTTGTATCTTCATACCAAAAGACTTTTGACTTTGAATTTAAATTTTAATTTATGCTATTAATAATAAACTCTCTTCTAGTAACATGAAACAAAATTTTATAGTTACAGGAAATTCACATGGTAGAGGCACAAAGTTTTGGAAGTTATATTTTAGTCAGTAACCCATTTTCCCCATCATGTTTTCTGTATAATCTGTTGTTAATAAGCAAAGCAATTGATGTAAATTTTATTTACTCACAAATTTTGCTATATAAATTACTTTGTACATTCAACACTCTAACCTCCTTTCCTTTAGTAAATGTACCATATTTTTCTGGAGAAAATTTCCCCTGTCCACCTTTTTTGGTAGGAGTTGGAAATTACTACTCAGTCACCTCTAATTGTAGTGATTGGAACAAATCAGGCTAACAGCAAAATTTACCCAAGATTTTTCTAATTTAATCAGGAAAGGGACCTTGTTTAAGGAGGTATTTGTTTATTAGATGCATTCACCAATTTGGGGACTTTCTGTGATCATTTATTATTTAGTGTTTTTATATACTGATGACAAAATTCCTCCTTACATAAAAAGCTAGAGAGTAGCTTATTGTTATATTTTCACAGTATGTTAATATGGGATTTAGCATTTTTAGATAACCAAACACATTTTATTTTATTGCCACTAAGTTTGTATGGTTTTCCTGCTCCAGTGTTTGATTAATACTCTCAATAATACATTACACAAATATTTTCCAAGTTTTGAGCATTTATTCATTTACTTTTGCCAAGTGGTAGATCATGTGCTTCAACTCTGCAATGATAGAAAATAGCTATAATTTGGCTATATATTATTGATAGAAATAATTTGGCTATAACCATTTCTATCATTCTGGAAAATAATCATTCCTACCTAATAAGTATAATTCAGTGACAAGAAGACTGTTTCCTCAGTTCCTTGTTTTGTTTAAGGCTCAAGACAACCTACTGACTGGGTGAAGACAGTAAGACTATTTGAAATTTCTTTTAAAAAAGAAAAAAAGTTTCTATACCTGTTGCACAGCTGTGATGACAGCCTAACAGGGACAAAGCATGCAGGGAGTATGCTCAGTAGTTATTTCTTCAACATGAGGTGCAAATACTTGGCTGATTTAAGAATTCACATGCAAAAAATCAGGCTAACAATATCCTCAATGAATTTTTCTGTGAGAAATTCTTTCCTACCTTTTGTCTTTAATTTGTGAAAGCAATAAAGTATAGCTGATTTCCAAAGACAGGATAACTTTATAAAAGATCTTATAGAATGAAAAAAAAATTACATGAAAACTGAAAGAAAAACAGCGAGAGGAAGTGATTTTTGAGCTATTTCAAGCATCATGGAAAGTTCTATTGAACAATATTGCTTTGATGAGATTCTTTTTTTTATAAAAATACAGTTTCAAATAGAGTTTTGGATAAAATTATTAGATTCACAACCAGCTTTATTTTCTCTTAGGTCTTGAGATGTATACTTTTTGTCTATTAGAAATAGAACAAAAACAAAAAATCTGATTTTTTCACACTGGAATATTACCCACCAATGAAAATGAATTAATTATAGGTACACACAAATAGGGAAATATGGATAAAACTTATAATTGTAACATTGAACAAAAGATTTAAGATACCTTTTATATAAAGTTCAGAAAGAGGGATGCAAACATAGGTCATAAAAACAACTATAGCAAAATAAGAAAGTGATTATTATAAACTCATAATAATGGCTATGTCTACGGCAGAGGGAGGAGAATACCCTAGAAAGCTTATGTGTATGGGCTTATAAGTTGCCAGCAATGTTCTATTTCCTAATCTGTGTGGTGGCAACATCTGTGATTGTCTAAGGTCTCTTGAAAGCATTATATTTTGCCATAAAATGGGCTAAAAATCACTGTCACCATTAGTTGAATCTGCCTACTACTTTGAAGATATTAAATAAGTTTTAGCTGATACACTAAAGGATTATTTATAACTGCATGGATTCTATGTGGGAATGTACAAATTTTACATAGTGTCACCTTCTGGTGATGAGAAGAAATCCTTCATTTAAATATTGTTTGTGATAGATTATGTTGTTTCTGTTCAGTTGCTAAGTCGTTGTGTTTCCATGGACTGCAGCATGCCAGACCTCACTGACCTTCACCATCTCCCAGAGTTTGCTCAAACTCATGTCCATTGATTTGGTGATGCTAAACAGATGTTACTCTTATTCCCTGGAGGTTTACATAAATTGGATGGCATATTTTTATTCTATAAGTCTCTAAATGTTTTGAATATCTCTACTGAGCTTGCTGTCGCTTTCTTCTAGATGTCAAATAAAAGATTAATTGTGGTGTTAATAAATTTAAAAGTTGATACTGATAGTAGAAGCATCAATTAAGAACAAGTTAACACAACAATTCTCCTACTACCACTAAATCCATATTAGACTCAACATTTTCAGTTGAAAATACTTCATATATTCAAAACAATTTCTTGTGCTATAACGTAAGCCTCTAGAGGCTTCTTCCTAAGATAACTGTACAGTGTGTGTGTGTGTGTGTGTGTGTGTGTGTGTGTGTGTGTGTGGCAAGTTTCTTCAGGTAATCTGACTCTTGTGACCCTATGGCTTGGAGCCTGCTAGACTCCTCTGTCTATGGGACTCTCTAGGCAAGAATACTGGAGTGGGTTGCCATGCCCTCCTCCAGAGGCTCTTCCTGATCCAGGAATCAAAGCCACGACTCTTATGTCTCCTATATAGGCAGATGGGTTTTTTACCACTAGCGCCACCTGGGAAGCCCAATTGTATAACAGGAAAGATGATTTGCACTCAGTTATTTCTATAAGGGCTTTCCAGGTGGTGCTAGTGGTAAAGAACCCACCTGCCAATGCAAGAGACTTAAGAGACAAGGGTTTGAACCCTGGGTTGGAAATATCCCCTGGAGGAGGGCATGGCAACCCACTCCAGTATTCTTGCCTGGAGAATCCCATGGACAGAGGAGCCTGGTGGGCTGCAGTCCATGGAATTGCAAAGAGTTGGACACGACTGAAACAGCTTAGCATGTACACATGCATTCCTATAACCTGAGGTTGCTATATATGAGGAGATGAACAAAAAGATATATGAGAACCACCAGAATTTGGAGCCTAACTATCTTTCCAACTTAATTCCTTGTTCGTCCCCACTTTCCACTATGAGTTGATGAATATTAAGCTATTAATACTTGGTCTTTTGTATTTCTATCCCTTCACCTGTTATGTGAAGATTTTTTGGTTGCAAAAGATCAATTCAAGCTAGATTAAGAAAAAAGTAAATTTTAAAAAGCCAACTTTGAAAAAAGATATTAAATGCTTACTGTACAATTCCAAATAACAAGTAAATAGTATTAAAATTTGAAGATGTCTCCCACCCCACTCGGGATCTTTTGACCACACATAAAACGTTCTGCAACAGTTGTGGTTGGGCCATATAGCCAGTCATGCTGAGGGGCCAGCCCTGAACAGTAGCAGACGTACAGTTTTTGTGGCCCAGTCACAAAACAAACAAACAAGGAACATATCTGGAGTGGGTGGCTCCAGTGGCCAGGGACAGTATGCTACTGGATCCAACATAAAGCTACTTCTTCCACACTGGGAGACTTAGCTGATTGCGCTAGTGGTAAAGAATTTGTCTGTCAATGCAGGAGATGTAAGAGATGAGGGTTTGATCCCTGAGTCAGGAAGATCCCCTGGAAGAAGAAATGACACCTTACTTTGGTATTCTTGCTTGGAGAATACCATGGACAGAGGTGCCTAGCAAGGTATAGCCCATGGGCTTGCAAAGAGCTGGACATGACTGAGCATCTGGGCACAAGCGCAAGCACCTAATATATAGAATAAAACACACAAAATGAGTTAAGAAAAGTAAGGACACAAAGAAATAATTTCCAAGAGAAAGAATGAGCTAAAAACCTCAGAGAAAGAAATAAACAAGACAAAAATAAGCAACCTACCAGAAAAAGTTTAAAATGGTCATAAGATACTCACTGACTGAACTCAGCAGAATGGAGGAAAGCAGTGAGAACTTCAACAAAGAGACAGAAAATATAAAAAAGAATAAACGACAGCTGAAGGATACAATAACTAAAATTTTAAAAATATACTAGAGGGAATCAACTCTAGTAGATTAGATGATGAAGAAAAACATGTTAGTAACCTGGAAGACAGGGTAATGGAAATTACCCAAGTGGTATGGCACAAAGAAAATAGACTTTTTAAAGGTAAACTAGCTTAAGGGACTTATGGGACAACATTACGTGAACTAACATTCACATTATAGGGGTCCCAAAAAAGGAAGAGAGAGAGAAAGGGAGAGAAAACCTATTGGGAGAAATAATGGCTGAAAACTTTCCTAACCTGATGAAAGAAGTAAAAATCCAAGATTAGGAAGCACAGAACTCACCAACAAGGTGAACTCAAAGAGATCCACATCAAGACATATAATTAAAAGGTCAAAAGTTAAAGACAGACTATCTTAAAAGGAAACAAAAACATAATTATGTAGAGAGAAGCTATCAAAACACTATCGGCTGATTTTTTACCAAAAAATTTATACATCAGAAGGGAGAACACAGCATATTCAAAATGATGAATAAAAATCACAAAGGAGAATACTCTATTCAACAAGGTTATCATTCAGAACCAAAGGAGATACACCCATGGTGGATTCATGTCAATGTATGGCAAAACCAATACAATACTGTAAAGTAAAAAAATAAATAAATAGTTTCATGGGGTTTAACTGACTGACATATCAAAATAAAATACATTGTATGGAATTTTTAAAAAATTGGATTGCTTTCTTATTGTTGAGCTGTAAGATTCTTGGTGTATTGGTGATACAAATCCTTTATCAATTATGAATTTTGTAAATATTTTTTGCCTGTCAAAAAAAAAAAAGAACCAAAGGAGAGTTTAAAGTGTTTCCCAGATGAGCAGAAGCTTAAAAAAGTTTATCACCATAAACCCTCCCCACCTACAAAAAATGTTAAAGGGACTTCTTAAAAATAAAATTATGAGAAAAAAAGTTGATTCCACATGCTTGACTCAATATGAATAGGATGCTAGATTTCTAATTAAAAAAAAAGAGATATGCAACAAGCTAGAAAGGTTTACTGCATAGCAAAGGGAACAATAGTCAATATCTTATAATAACCTATAATGGAAAATATTTTTCAAAAATAATAAATATGTATATGTGTAACAATCACAAGAAAAAGAATTCCACTTTTTTGAAATTTAGTAATGTTCATCGTTTTGCCAGTTTTTCTAAATGCCCTATAGACATCTGATAACAATGTCTGAGATACAAAATTTTAAGTATATTTGTGTAGGATATAAGATTAATAAAACTACTCCATTATATTTAAATTATTAATGACATCATTCAAGATGCTCCTATTC
Organism: Antilocapra americana; assembly: GCA_007570785.1. Classification (NCBI taxonomy): domain Eukaryota; kingdom Metazoa; phylum Chordata; class Mammalia; order Artiodactyla; family Antilocapridae; genus Antilocapra; species Antilocapra americana. Next base: position 13,403,007 of record ML663563.1, read on the forward strand.
TTATTTTTCTGTATCTGATAAAATATTCTCAGAGAAATATTAATATTTCTCACTATGTTATATATTTTTTATTTTCCCTTAAAAATCCCTTCTGATTTTTGTTTTATGTATCTCTGTTTCTTTATTGTTAGGTGTCTAATGGTTTATGGTGTCTATCTTCTTTGTAAATTGTAATTTTTATCATTAATAATATTCATCTTTGTTAAACAAAGTAAAATTAAGGTTTGTTTGAAAAAAGATCTGCTGCATCACTTCAGAACAATTTGGAACCTCTTATCTTGGTTACTTTTGCTTTCAAATTTTGGAATCTTAATGCCATCTTTAACTGTCTGCCAATTTAATATTCTTGAGTTTTGACTTGGAAATTATGCAATAAATGCATTTTTTGTTCTTTTAAAAAAGATAACATTATACTTAATGATGAGAAATTGAACATGATTAAATAAAATTTATATTTTAAGGCAGGATAAGAAAAAATTAAAGATAAAATTCTCTCTCTATGTTTGGGCCTTCTTCCTGTTTAATGTACAGTGTGTATCACACATTAACCAGATCTCCTCAACTTTGGGAAGGACTGCTCAACCATAAAGATCAATTTTTTTTTCTTGCTTATGATGCTAGCAATGAAGCAGTGAAACATCTGAAAAGAATAATGTTCCTTCCCAGCTGTGTAAGGAATCATGGTGATTTGCTGCTTGCTTTGTACTGCTTATCTGAACAATGTATCCTTGGTAAACTAGCTGTACACCATTTTGATATACTATCTTTTGTCTCAAAAAACTGTGCTTTTGACTTCTAACAAGAGAACAGTTCTCAGAGCTTAAAGTATCTGCTTCCAGGGTTTTAATCCTTAGCTTTATTTGAATGAAAATCCGTTTTTTTCTCTTAAAAAATAGAAAAAGGCATAACTAAATATACAAAAATTTGAAAGAGAAAAGTCTCACTGATAAAGGTAAACATGTAGTGAAACAATTGATCAAATGCCTATATAGCTACAAGTACAAAACTAGTACAATTATCTATATCCACAATAATTAAAGGATATGCAAAATATAAAATCAAAAACATAACACATAATGGCAGGAGTAACAATACAGTGCTTTTAGAATTCACTCAAACCCCATGAACTTAAAATATTTAGGTTCATGGTTGTTATAGAACTTCATGGTAACCAAAAGTCAATACTAGGTAGGCAAAAATTAAAGAGGAAGGAATCCAAACATAACACTAACGAAAGGAATCAAATTGAAAGACTAGAGAGCAAGAAAAAAAGGAAAGAAAAAGAATGACAAAAACTACCAGAAATCAAGTGACAAAATGGTACTAAATACATATCTTCCAATAATTAAATGTAATGGACTAAATGCTCCAATTGAAGGACATAGATATGCTGATTGGATAATAAAACTATCTATTTGTTGCTTAAAAGAGATTCACATCAGAGCTAAAGACACACACAGACTGAGAGTGGGGGGATGGAAAAAGAGATTTCACTCAAATGATAAAAGTAAAGCTGGGATAACTAATAATACTTATTTAAGATAAAATAGACTTTGATACAAAGACTGTAACAAAAGACAAAGAAGGATAACACATAATGATAAAAGGATCAATTCAATAGAAAGATATAAGTGAAAGTCATTCAGTCGTGTCTGACTCTGTGACCCCATGAACTGCAGCCTGCCAGGCTCCTCTGTCCATGGAATTCTCCAGGCAAGAATACTGGAGTGGGTTGCCATTTCCTTCTCCAATGATAAAAAGGATCAATTCAATAATAAGATACAATACTTATAAATGCATATGCACCCATCTTAAGAGCACCTAAATACATAAAGCCAATACTAACAGACATAAAGAAGGAAATGGACAGTAATAAAATAATAGTAGGAGACTTTAACACCTCACTTACATCAATTGATAGGTTATTCAGACAGAAAAATCTACAAGGTAACATTGGCCTTTATAACTCATTGGAGCATATGGACTTAATTTACATGTATAGAACGTTCTGTCCCTAAGCAGAAGGATACACACTCTTTTCAAGTACATATGGAATCTTCTACAGAATACATCACAAGTTAGATCACAAAACTAGTCTTAATACATTTTAAAAAACTGAAATAATATCAATCACCTTATCTGACCACTACAGTATGAGATTAGAAATCAAATACAGGGGGAAAAGGATAAAACATAATCATGTGGAGTATAAACAACTTGCTAGTAAACAACCAATAGGCCACTAAACACATCAAGGAAATTAAAAAATACTTTGAGACAAATTAAAATGGAAACACATGTTCCAAAATCTATGGATGTAACAAAAGCACTACTTTTAGTTTTCTAAAAAGAAACTTCATGTAATTTAGGACTAACATAGAAAATAGGAAACATCTCCAATAACAGTATAAACTTAGATCTAAAGGGATTTTTAAAAATTAAAAATTTGTAGAAGAAAGGAAATTATTAAAGCGAAGAGTGAAATAAAGAATATAAAACAACAGAAAGGATCAATAAAACTAAAATCTGGTTCTTTGAAAATATAAACTATATTGTGAAACCTTTAGCTATTGTACATTAAGAAAAAAGAGAGGGCCCAAATGAATAAATTCAGAAATGAAAGAGAAATTGCAACTGACAGCACAGAAATACAACAGATAATGAGGGATTGCTATGAATAATCAAATGTAAATAAATTGAACAACTTAGAAGAAATGGGTAAATTCCTAGAAGCATACAATCTTTGAAGACTGAATCAGGAAGAAATAAAAAATCTGAACAGATCGATTACTAGTAATGAAATTGAATCAGTAATTAAAATTTATCAACAAAAACAAAACCCCAGGACCAGACAGCTAGATAGGTGAAATATACCAAACATTTGTAAAAGTTACTATTTATCTTCTCCAACTATTTAAAAAAAATTAAAGATAAGAAGTTTGCTATCTAAAAGGAAATGGGATGGGGGAATAAGATGGTAGAGGAATAAATGGATGTGAAGTACATCTCTCTCCAAGGATACATCAGGAATACACCTTCAGACACAGAAGTGCTTGCATGGAACTAGCTGAGAGCATACAGGAGTACCTGGTCATGGGAAAAGAATATACAGAACCAGATGAAACAGTAGGATAAAGGAAAAACAGGAGTGTTAGTAGGACTGGACCTGCTCTCAGTGGGTGAGGGAACTGAAACAGGGGTCCGATTCCCACATCAGGGCAGTTGTCTGGGTCAGAGGAGAAACACTTAAGATTGAGAGTGAAGCAGCTGATCTGTGGCAGCTTAAAGGGAATGAAAATCAGATAGTCCTTGCCGCAGCCAAACGTATCCCAGACAGGGATGCAGGCCCCCTAGAAGGCACAGCAGCAATTGTGCAGCAGTTGGAAAATTCTTTGGCATTGCCTTTCTTTGGGATTGGAATGAAAAGTGACCTTTTCCAGTCCTATGGTCGCTGCTGAGTTTTCCAAATTTGCTGGCATATTGAGTGCAACACTTTAAGAGTATCATCTTTTAGGACTTGAAGCAGCTCATCTGGAATTCCATCACCTCTGCTAGCTTTGTTCATAATGATGCTTCCTAAGGCCCACTTGACTTCAGACTCCAGGATGTCTGGCTCTAGGTGAGTGATCACACCCTCATGTTTATCTGAGTCATTAAGATCTTTTCTGTATAGTTCAGTGTATTCTTGTCACCTTTTCTTAATATCTTCTACTTCTGTTAGGTCCATACTGTTTCTGTCCTTTATTGTGCCCACCTTTGCATGAAATATTTCTTTGGTAACTATCATCTTCTTGAAGAGATCTCTAGTTTTTCCCATTCTGTTGCTTTTCTTTGGGGCTTCCCTGATAGCTCAGTTGGTCAAGAATCCACCAGCAATGCAGGAGACCTTGGTTTGATTCCTGGGTCAGAAAGGTCTGCATGTTTTTCTCTATATCTTTGCAGTGATCACCAAGAAAGGGTTTCTTATCTCTCCTTGCTGTTCTTTGGAACTCTACATTCAGATGGGTATATCCTTCCTTTTCTCCTTTGTCTTTAGGTTCTCTTCTTTTCTCAACTATTTGTAAGGCTTCCTTAGACAACCATTTTGCATTTTTTTTCTTGGTATTGATCTTGATCACTGCCTCCTGTACAATGTCACAAACCTCTGTCCATAATTCTTCAGGCACTCTATCAAATTGAATCCCTTGAATATATTTGTCACTTCCACTGTATAATCATAAGGGATTAGATTTAGGTCATATTGGAATGGTCTAGAGGTGTTCCCTAATGGTCTAGCGTTTTTTTTTTTTTTTTTTCTAAATGGTTTTCAGAAAACAATCCCATACCCACCAGAGATGCTTGGAGGGCTCAATCAAAACTTTGTACTTAGCAGGACCCAGAAGCCCCACAGAGACTGACACAGATCTGCCTTTGAGAGTTTGAGTGTCTCCTGTGGAGGCACAGGTCAGGAGTGGCCTGCTATAGAGACAGAGGCTCTGGTTGCAGCAGACCTGGGTCATGGAGCATCACCACCATAGAGCCACTGAGCAGATGACCCAAAAACTGCAAAACAATCATACCAAAGAAGTTCTCATACTGTTAAGAAAGTTATAGGACCCACAACTGGGATTTCCCAATCTGTGGGTCTGGCAAAGGTACTGAGAACCCCCAGGGAATTTGACTTTGGAGACCAGTGGGATTTGATTACAGAACTTCCACAAGACTGGGGAAACAGACTCTTGGAGGCCACAGACAAAACCTTGTGTGCACCAGGAGTCAGGAGAAATGAGCACTGTCCCATAAGAGACTGAGTCAGACTTGCCAATGAGTGTCCAGGAGCCTCCACAGTTTGGCCTCAGGTCAAACAACAGAAAGGCAACACAGCCCCACCCATCAACAGAAAATTGAATTAAAGATTTACTGAACATGGCCTTGCCCATCAGAACAAAAGCCAGTTCCCTCCTTAGTCAGGCTCTCCCATCAGGAAGCGTCTATAAGCCTCTTATACTTATTCATCAGAGGGCAGAGAGAATGCAAAACACAATCACAGAAAACTAATCAAAATGATCACATGGACCACAGCCTTGTCTAACTCAATGAAACTATGAGCCATGCCGTGTAGGACCACTCAAGATGGATGGGGCATGGAGGAGAGTTCTGACAACATGTATTCCACTGGAGAAGGGAAAGGCAAACCACTTCAGTATTCTGGCCTTGAGAACCCCATGAACAGTATGAAAAGGCAAAAAGATATGACACTGAAAGATGAACTCCCCGGGTCAGTAGCTGCCCAATATGCTACTAGAGAAGAGTGGAGAAATAACTCCAGAAAGAATGAAGAGATGGAGCCAAAGCAAAAACAGCACCCAGGAGTGAATGTGACTGGTGATGGAAGTAAAATCCGATGCTGTAAAGAACAACATTGCATAGTAACCTGGAATGTTTGGTCCATGAATCAAGCTAAATTGGACTGGTCAAACAGTCGATGGCAAGAACGAATATTGGCATTTTAGGAATCAGTGAACCAAAATGATCTAGAATGGGAGAATTTAACTCAGATGACCATTATATCTACTACCGTGGGCAAGAATCCCTTAGACAAAATGGAATAGCCCTCATAGTCAACAAAAGACTCTGAAATGCAGTACTTGGGTACAATCTCAAAAATGATAAAAAGATCTCTGTTTGTTTCCAAGGCAAATCATTCAATATCACAGTAATCTAAGTCTACACCCCTACCACTAACACCAAAGAAGCTGAAGTTGAACCATGCTATGAGGACCTACAAGAACTTCTAGAACTAACACAAAAAAAAGTGTCCTTTTTACTATAGGAGACTGGGATGCAAAAATAGGAAGTCAAGAGATACCTGGAGTAACAGGCAAATTTGGCCTAGGAGTACAAAATCAAACGGGCAAAGGCTTACAGAGTTTTGCCAAGAGAATGCACTGATCATAGCAAACACCCTCTTCCAACAACACAAGAGATGACTCTACACATGGACATCACCAGATAGTCAATACAAAATCAGATTGATTATATTCTTTGCAGCCAAAGATGGAGAAACTCTATATAGTCAGCAAAAACAAGACTGGGAGCTGACTGTGGCTCAGATCATGAACTCCTTATTGCAAAACTCAAATTTAAATTGAAGAAAGTAGGGAAAACCACTAGACCATTCACTAATTATTACAGAAATGCAAACCAAAGCTGCAATTAGATATCACTTCACACAAGTCACAATGGTTATCATTATGGAATTCACAATCAATAACTGCTGGAGAGGGTGTGGAGAGAAGAGAACCCATCTACACTGTTAGTGGGAATGTAAATTGGTACATCCTCTATGGTGAACAGTATAGAGGCTCCTTAAAAAGCTAAAAATTAAGTTACTTTATGACCCTGCAATCCAACTCCTGGGCATATATTGGAGAAAAGCATGATCCAAAGCTTATATAGACCCAACATTCATTGCAGCACTGTTTACAATAGCCAAGACATAGAAGCAACCTAAATGTCCATTGACAAAGGAATGGATAAAGAAGAAATGGTACCTATGCACAATGGAATATTACTCAGCCATTAAAGAGAATGCAATAATTCTATTTGCAGTGACATGGATGGACCTAGATATTGTCATACAGTGTGAAGTAAGTCAGACAGAGAAGCAATATCATATGACACCCCTTGTATATGGAATTCAATGGAAATGATGCAAATGAACTTACAAAGTAAAAAGACTCACAGAGAATGAATTTATGATTGCTGAGGAGAAGGATAGAGGAAAGGATAGTTATGGAGTTTGGAATCGACATATACATGCTGCTATATTTAAAATGGATAACCTACAAGGATATACTGCATAACTCATGGAACTCTGCTCAAAGTTATGCAGCATCTTGGATGAGAGGGAAGTTTGGGGGAGAACGGATACATGTATATGTATGACTGAATCATTTTCCTGTACACCTGAAACTGTCATAACATTTTTTTGTTAATCAGCTATATCTCAATGTGAAATAAAAAGGTTTTTTTAAGTTAAAGGTAAGGGAATACTATGAGGCTAATATCCCCTACTACCTAAACTAGACAAAGATATTACAGAATCCAAAATCCAAAAGGAAAAAGGAAAATTATAGGCCAATATCCTTGATGAACATAGATGTGAAAATTCTCAAGATAAGATAGCAAACCAAATTCAAAAATATTTCAGAGATAGCATACACCATGGTAAAGTGAGATTTCTGCCAGTGGCACAAGGATGGTTCAATATATCCAAATCAATCACTGTGATATACCACATTAAAATGAAAGATAACAAATTGCATGATCATCTCAATATACACAAGTATTTATAAAATTCACATCCATTTACAGTAAAAACTAAAAACCTTTTACACAGTGAAGGAAACCATGAACATAATAAAAAAGCAACCTACTAAATGGGAGAAAATATTTGCAAATAATATATCTCTTAAGGAATAATATCTAAAATCTATTTTAAAATGTTATACAACTCAAAATCAAACAATTCGATTAAAAACTAGGTGATAGGCCAGAGTAGACATTTTTCCAGGAGACATACAATTGTACAACAAACACAGGAAAAGAAGTTCAACATCACTAATCAATTTTCAAGGAAGTTCAAGTGAAAACCACAATGAGATACCACCCATCCCTGTCAGAATGGCCGTCATCAAAAAGACAACAAATAACGAGAATGATTAAGACATGGAGAAAAAGGAACCACTGAGTACTGTTGGTGGGAATGTTAATTGGTACAGCCATGATGGCAATCAGTATGGAGCTTCCTCAAAAACTGAAAAATAGAACTATACTATCATATGATCCAGAAAATCTGCTTCTGAAGAAAGCAAAAACAGTGACTAGAAAGGATAAATGTACCACTGTATTCATTGCAGCACTATCTATAAAGGCCAAAATATGGGATCAACCTAAGTGTCTACTGGTGTATGAATGGAAAAAGAAGATGTGTATATATGTATATACAATGGAATATCATTAAGTCATAAAAGTTTGAAATCTTGTAATTTTCAGCAACATGGATGGACCAAGAGAGTATTATGCTAAGTTAATGAAATTAAAAGACGATTACTCCTTGGAAGGAAAGTTATGACCAACCTAGACAGCATATTAAAAAGCAGAGACATTACTTTGCCAACAAAGGTCTGTCTAGTCAAGGCTATGGTTTTTTCAGTAGTCATGTAGGGATGTGAGAGTTGGACTATAAAGAAAGCTGAGTGCCAAAGAATTGAGGCTTTTGAATTGTGGTGTTGGAGAAGGCTCTTGAGAGTCTCTTGGACTGCAAGGAGATCCAATCAGTCCATCCTAAAGGAAACCAGATCTGAATATTCATTGGCCATCTGAACACTTTGGCCACCTGATGCGAAGAGCTAACTCATTTGAAAAGACAGTGATGCTGGGAAAGATTGAAGGCAGGAAGCGAAGGGGACAACAGAAGATGAAATGGTTGGATGGCATCTCCGACTCAAAGGATATGAGCCTGAGTAAACTCCAGGAGTTGGTGATTGACAGGGAGGCCTGGTATGCTGCAGTCCATGGGGTCGCAAAGAGTCTGTGACATGACTGAGTGACTGAATTGAACTGTACTGAAATAAGTCAAAGACAAATACATATTATTTCTCTTATTTGTGGAACCTAGAAAACAAATCAAACAAATCAGAAATATATTCATGGAGACAAGGAACAAATAGGTGATTGCCAGAGGGAAGGGTGTTAAGGGTTTGGGGAAAATGGGTTAAGGGAATTAAGAGGTACAAACTTCTAGTTATAATGTCACAGGGATTAATAAATTTTTATGGTAACAAATGTTTGTTAGACTTATTGTGGGCACCATTATGCAAGGATATCAAACCAGCCAATCCTCAAGGAAATCAACCCTGAATATTCATTGGAAGGACTGACACCAAATCTGAAGCTCCAATACTTTGGACACCTGATGTGAAGAAATGAGTCATTGAAAAAGACCCTGATGCTGGGAAAGATTGAAGGCAAGAGGAGAAGGAGACAAGAGAGGATGAGATGCTTGGATGGCATCACCGACTCAATGGACGTGAGTCTGAGCAAACTCCCGGAGATGGTGAAGGACAGGGAAGCCTGGCATGCTGCAGTCCATAGGGTTGCAGAGTCAGACACAACTGAGCACCAACAACATTATGTAATGTATTTTAATGTCAAATTACTGTGTTGTACACCTAAAATTAAGATAACATTGCAAGTCAAATATACTTCAACAAAAAGAAAAATGTGGCTTTGGATATTCACGAATTTTATACCTACCTCCAAGAAATTTTTTTTCTTCACATGAAAATAGCTCTTCCAATTTTTTTCATTTAATGAACAACTTTCCAAGACATTATTTAAAAGTAAATTAGATAAATTCCTCATTTTGTATTGGCTGTGATATGTAGTTTGACATATAGCATATTTAAGTTTTAAACAAGATTTTATGGACATTATACTGGAACTATTACATGCAAAATTCAAGATAAAGTCACACAAGCATCCTGAAAACTCGGTCAGACAAGACTGACAAGCATACAACAAACAACAACAACCAGAGCTGTGTCATTATTATGTCTCAGGTCAAATTCATCAGAGAGTATTAGGCTGATCTAGTTGGAGTCAGGTGCTACATTTGGCCCAATGAGGCTTGATAAAGGGTCCGGGTCACTTAGAAAAAAATAATGGCTGCCAACAACCAATACCTGAGGTGAGACATATAACCTATTCCTTATTTGATTTTGTCTTTTTGGTGCTTATCCAGTGCTTTTTACCATTTTATGTAGAAAGAGTTGTGACCAGGTATCTCTCTATAATGTTATTATCCCTTGATTTCCCCCCTTTACTTCAGTGTTTTACTGATATTATGTGCTAAATTCAAAGATTATTTATGTGACAGGCCCTGAAATTCAGGTTCAGAGTAGACCAGCCCTGTGGAGCAGCAGTGAGGTAAGGGAAAGGAAGCCTGCCTGAGACCTGTAGAGCCCTCCACCTGCCGCCCCCACCAAACTTGCCTTTTCTAGCTCCCAATCTGCATGTTCAACTGCTTACCAATACCTTCATCTAGACATGTAACGGATTCTTTAAAACAGCATTTCCAACACTGAATTTATCTTCTTTTCACAAACTTCTACTTGTTCTGGCTTATTTCAATTAATAGCATCTCCAGACAACTCTTTCTTTCTCTGCTTTCTGATCAGGCACCAGCTTCTGTCAGTTCTTCCTTTAAGGCCTTTCAAATGACTCCTCTTTTTCCCAGTCCCCTGTCACTGCCCCAATTCAGGCTACATTTTCTCTAGTGTGGACAACTCATCTAACTCATCTAACTTACCTCTTGCTTCCAGTCATGCTCTCTAGAATGCGTTCTCAGCTCTTCCCTCTTCAGAATAAAGCCTGGGAATTCAAGAGTAGCACTGCTCAGTCAGCTAGGCATTCCATGAAGTGCCAGCTTCTTCCTTCTTACCTTCTATTCTCTTTCCCTATTATCCCTTTCCTCTGTTTTCTTTTAGCTCCCTGATTTCTTGCTCCAGAGTAATGATTCTGATCCTTAACTGCACATTAGAAAGCTCACCTTGAAAGCCTTAAAAAATCCTACCACCCAGGTCATCCAGGCCAAGTAAATAAGAACCTCTAGGGGTGACAGCCAGGGATCAACATGTGTTGGGGTTTTCTCTTTTTTTATCTGACCATTTTGTTAGTCTTTATCTAATTTGTTACATTATTGCTTCTGTTTCATCTTTTGGTGTTTGGGCTGCGAGGCAAGTGGGATCTTAGCTTCCAACTAGGGACTGAACCCACAACCCCCTGCATTGGAAGGCAAAGTTTTAACCACTAGACTTCCAGGGAAGTTCCATCAATACATCTTTTAAAACTTTACAGGTGATTCCAATGTGCATTCAAGTTTGCAAGCCTCTGCAAATCTTTGCTTATGTTTTCTTCCTCTCCCTGGCCCAATCTCTATCCCTAGTTTGTTTATCCTTTCCTGCCTTTGCCAAGCTGCCTAGCTCCTACACATCCTACAGATCTTATCTTACAACACAGGTACACTAGGAAGCCTTCCTTGACCACAAGGAATAAATGATAAGAACAGATGCAGAATTTTGAACAATGTAATTCTCAAGGTCTCTAAATTCACATCTAAAAATTATCCTTTGGACCATTTGATATCTATGCAATAAATATTTTGAAGATTCAACTGTGTTTATCACACTAACAATATACATCATTAATTTATTACCAACTGTCAGAGTTTGTGCTAGATGATTTATCTACATTATTTCATTTAATCCTTCCAGCAATCTTTAGGAATTATTCAAATCCCACTTTATTACTGAGAAGACTGAAGCTTGGACAGTTTAATAAATTCTCAAATAAACACTGTAGCTAAAGTATAGATACCAGTACCAGTCAAAAACAAGCAGAATATAAAGTATTCTTCTATTTTTTTTAAATCAAAGTAACGTGAATAAAAGGTTTTTAAATATTCTAAACAAGAAACTTTTGGAAATGTATGTTTTTTAAATGTTAGATGCCTATGGAAAAAACTACTCAGCAGCATAGGAAGAGAATAATAAAAATGCCTAAATATCAACTAATTATTTTATCATATACACCAACATGTCTGATAAGTGCAAGATTCAGATTAGAGAAGTGGCAGGCTAGTTTATTTTGCTTTAAATTAGAAAGCAGTTTCTTAACAAGTCTAATATATACTTAATGAGAGTTTTGTAAAAGCATTAGTTGGAATAAAAGCTTAAAACAAGATTTCTAGCAATTTTAGTGCTTCAACAATCTTAGTGTCTACCTCATGATTAATAGACATTAAGGTTTCAGAACCAGAACACATACCTTACCCTTTTTATTCACTACTGCTTGCTCTCTCTTCTCCCCTCCCCTCAACTCTCATGATGTCTTTATTTTTTCCAGCTTCCTCAATGTGCTTACCTCTTTATGATTACCATAAAGAATCAGCAAGATAAGACCTGCATGGTACAAATGCCACACCTTGGTTGTGTTGTGAGCAACCACTTGAAGTGGTGGCAGTCTAAACATTTACACACTTCTTGCTACAATGTCTCATATTTAAGTATTTCATCACAAGTAATTCTTTAAAAATCCAGTAGATAAAATATCTGTATGCCTCTCCATGGTTAATACCTGACCCAAAAGTCACCTTCCTCTATCCATTGAGGTGTTGACTGGATGAAACACTTGACTCTACATGCCTGGAATGGGTGTTAGCTACAACGCAGAATGATTCCTTCAAATGAAAAACAAAACACATAAAAGCAATTGTTCTATCCTGTTAAGAACTGAGCAAGGGAAAACAAAAGACTTTGTTCAGCTGTAAACCATGTAAAACCAGGGGTAGGGTACCTGCTACTCTGCCAAGGCTAAAGTGAAGCTACTAGGGACATGACTTCAGGGATTACAAGATTCCAGGAAAGGAACAATCTGGCGCTTTCCTGAGTCAGACATTAGAGTGAAATATAAAAACATAACAGAGGTTCCTACTAAATAATAAAATATGTAGGAAAATTGCCTATTATTTGTTTCTTTGTCCCATTTCCTGTCTCACTACTAGACTCAACCCTCTGGTGTTACTCTTCAACAGAGTATTCTATGGGTCTTCCCAGCTCCAAGACAATATTTCATCCCATTCGTTCCAAGGAAGTATAAGTTTCTTTAGCATGTAATAATGAATCCCCAGATTCACAGAGATAGAAAACTAACTTCCAAATAAATAATACTATTCTCCCCTCCCATCTATCTCCACACATAAATGGGGCATAAGATGTGCAAAAGGACAAAATTATACCATTATGTAGTACTGTATAAACCAGTCACATTTTCTAACTCAAAAGTGAAGAAATTGAGAGTTAGAGAATTCATTTACTCAAATTCACACTAGTTACTGGCTAACTAGAAAATGATTTAGCATTGTAGTTGAGTGTATTTCCTAACTATTTACCTTAGTAAATTAATTTGTTGACAAAATTTTATGACATCTTTTAAGATAGTTGGGGATAGTTGGGTTATCACAAAATTGGGGGTGGGATCACTGCCAAAGAGAAGCATAGGATTTAATTGAGATTTTTTAAAATTTAATTTTGTGCTATACTCATTCACAAGCTTCCCTGATGCCAGAATTTTTTCCTTTGGTGTCTCCTTTAGGTAATCTGTTTCTTTTTAAAATTTTGCAACGCAATTTCAACTGTTGCATTTTCCCTTGATTTGACATTTATTTTTTCCAGTACTGACATTGCACATCTTGTTTTCAAACAAGATGGTACAGCTTCTCCAGAGGAACTACTGAGAAACTTGATGAAGATTATCTGCTTATTTAAAACAATTGCCTCTTAACTCTGTTTTTTGTAGCTATTCTTCTTGATCCAGGTTGATGGCTTCTGGAATAAACCAACTGGGCCAAATCCATGCTGATAACCTTTCTTAAGAGATCTTATATAATCTTTACTTCACACTCATATGCCAAACATCAAAACACCTCCTGGCTTTGCTTGTAGCTCAGCTGGTAAAGAATCTGCCTGCAATGCAGGAGACCAGGGTTTGATTCATGGTTTGGGAAGATTCTCTGGAGAAGAGAAAGGCTACCCACTCCAGTATTCTGGCCTGGAGAATTCCATGGACTGTATAGTCCATGGGATCTCAAAGAGTCAGACATGACCGAAGGACTTTCACTTTCTTTCCTCTTCCTTAGGTGCTCCAATAATTTAGATGTAGACTTCATGAAGTCAAGACATAATTATTCCTTCTTTGAAGCATTTAGTTCAAAAACTAATAATAAGCCTTTAGTTAAAGGAACTTAAAATAAGCAGGGTGACAATATACAGCCTTGATGTACTCCTTTTCAGATTTGGAACCAGTCTGTTGTTCCATGTCCTGTCCTAACTGTTGCTTTTTGACCTGCATACAGATTCCTCAGGAGGTGGGTCAGGTGGTCTGGTATTTCCATCCCTTGAAGAATTTCCCACAATTTATTGTGATTCACACAGTCAAAGGCTTTGGCATAGTCAATAAAGCAGAAATAGATATTTTTCTGGAACTCTTTTGCTTTTTCGATGATCCAGTGGATGTTGGCAATTTGATCTCTGGTTCCCCTGCCTTTTCTAAAACCAGCTTGAACATCTGGAAGTTCTCGGTTCATGTATCTCTGAAGCTTTGCTTGGAGAATTTTTAGCATTACTTTGCTAGTGTGTGAGTGAGTGCAATTGTGCAGTAGTTTGGGCATTCTTTGTCATTGCCTTTCTTTGGGGTTGGAATGAAAACTGACCTTTTCCAGTCCTGTGGCCACTGCTGAGTTTTCCAAATTTGTTGGCATATTGAGTGCAGCATGCTGACAGCATCATCTTTCAGGATTTGAAACAGCTCAACTGGAATTCCATCACCTCCACTAGCTTTGCTCGTGGTGATGCTTTCTAAGGCTCACTTGACTTCACATTCCAGGATGTCTGGCTCTGGGTGAGTGATTATCTGGATCGTGAATATCTTTTCTGTATAGTTCTTCTGTGTATTCTTGCCACCTCTTTTTAATATATTCTGCTTCTGTTAGGTCCATGCCATTTCTGTCCCTTATTGTGCCCATCTTTGCATGAAATGTTCCCTTAGTATCTCTAATTTTCTTGAAGAGATCTCTAGTCTTTACCATTCTGTTGTTTTCCTCTATTTCTTTGCATTGATCACTGAGGAAGGCTTTCTTATCTCTCCTTGCTATTCTTTGCAATTCTGCCTTCAGATGGGAATATCTTCCCTTTTCTCCTTTGCTTTTTGCTTCTCTTCTTTTCACAGCTATTTGAAAGGCCTCCTCAGACAGCCATTTTGCTTTTTTGCATTTCTTTTCCATGGGGATGACCTTAATCCCTGTCTCCTGTACAATGTCATGAACTTCCATCCATAGTTCATCAGGCACTCTTCAGATCTAGTCCCTTAAATCTATTTCTCACTTCTACTGTATAATCATAAGGAATTTGATTTAGGTCATATCTGAATGGTCTAGTGGTTTTCCCTACTTTCTTCAATTTAAGTCTGAATTTGGCAACAAGAAGTTCATGATCTAAGTGACAGTCAGCTCCTGGTCTTGTTTTTGCTGACTGTGTAGAGTTTCTCCATCTTTGGCTGCAAAGAATATAATCAATCTGATTTCGGTGTTGAACATCTGGTGATGTCCATGTGAAGAGTCTTCTCTTATGTTGTTGGATAAGGGTATTTGCTATGATCAGTGTGTTCTTTTGACAAAACTCTATTAGCCTTTTCCCTGCTTTATTCTGTACTCCAAGGCAAAATTTGCCCATTACTCCAGGTGTTTCCTGACTTCCTACTTTTGCATTCCAGTCCCCTCTAATGAAAAGGACATCTGTTTGGGGTGTTAGTTCTAAAAGGTCTTGTTGGTCTTCATAGAACCGTTCACATTAAGCTTCTTTAGCGTTACTGGTTGGGGCTTAAACTTGGATTACCGTGATATTGAATGGTTTGACTTGGAAACAAACAGAGACCATTTTGTCGTTTTTGAGATTGCATCCAAGTACTTCATTTTGGATCTGTTGTTGACCATGATAACTATTCCATTTCTTCTAAGGTATTCCTGCCCACAGTAGTAAATATAATGGTCATCTGAGTTAAACTCATCCATTCCAGTCCATCTTAGTTCACTGATTTCTAGAATGTCGACGTTCACTCTTGCCATCTCCTGTCTGACCACTTCCAATTTGCCTTGATTCATGGACCTAACATTCCAGGTTCCTATGCAATATTGCTCTTTATAGTATCGGACCTTGCTTCTATCACCAGTCCCATCCACAACTGGGTATTGTTTTTGGTTTGGTTCCATCCCTTCATTGTTTCAGGAGTTATTTCTCCACTGATCTCCAGTAGCGTGTTAGGCACCTACCGACCTGGGGAGTCCATCTTTCAGTGTCCTATCTTTTTGCTTTTTCATACTGTTCATGGGGTTCTCAAGGCCAGAATACTCAAGTGGCTTGCCGTTCCCTTCTCCAGTGGACCAAAGGTGACTTCCTTCAAAATGTCATATCCAGGCACTACTGCACTCAGTGCCTCCTACCTTGAAGCAGGCCATCACTAACTTTTAGTTATTTCTATAAGTGATATTTGGCTTGAGGTCTTAAAGGTGAACTACTGAAGAATAAGATGAAAGCCTTGACACTTAAGACAACTCTTCCTTTTGACATTTGTTGGAATGATTACCTTTTTAATCATTGGTTCTACTAGTATTAGATAGTATTATTGAATTTACACTAATTAATGAATTCTGTTCATGTGTATAAGAAATAATGTAAGAGTTAAAATGTGGACTAGTAGTTTAAAGTTAGAATATGACACCCTTTTTCATTTATTATAATCTTTAAGCATTAAAAGCAAAATAAAAATTTCAAAGTTGCTTTCACTTTTGTATTGACCCAATTAATTTTGATAGATAATACAAAAGTATAATTTAATGTAATGCTTGGTACATAGATATCAAGAAATACTTTTGACTAAAAGAAAAAATGCCTTAGTAAGGAGAATTGAAAGTCATGAAGTTTTCATTAATTCCTTAGGCCTTATAAACAGCAGCCAAACTTGCTGCACAACTGCTTCAAGAATTTTGTTGATCTTACATATCGGAGGACCATAATGAAAACCAAACATTCAAGTCATTAAAATGTTATATAGGAAGGAAAACTTTAAAGTATTTACTTTGTAAGCATTAGTGTGTGTGCCTACTTTTTAAAAAGCATTTTTATTTTTCATTCTGAAAGAAGAAGCTAATCATTTAGGAATTGTCATATTACCTTTTTCTTATAATTTGCTAAGTGGAAGATTTTTTAAGATTTGGTTTAAGTCTTCTAAGCCCCAATAGAACAAATTAGTTAATATCATGGACTAGCATTTGAATTTTAATCATGAATGTGACAATTTAAGTTTTTATAGTATTAGGCACTTCTACTATAACTCTCATCAGCAAAGAATCTGAGTTTTGGTGTCATTTATAAACAAAAATTTTTTTGCTTTTGGGTTTTTTTGTGTCAGCATTGCAATATACAGAATGAAAGCATTGTGTATATCTTGAGACCTTTTAGATACACATCAAATTACTGTAACAATTAATTACATTTGGAAAAATGGAGGAAATGTGTATGTTGAAAATTCTGACTTGGAGTAGGCTGACAGTGAAAATAATGAAATAAAGTGAAATATATCTTGTCACCTCAACAACTATCTATTTTCAAGATTTTCTGGTTAGTTTTCTTGGTGAAGGCATTTTAAAGATTACTTTCAACAAATGTCTTCTGTTTACAAAATTGCTTGGAGAAGCTGAGTTGATGTTTCTTTAGTGAGGAAATGGAAGTAAAAGAAGGGTGGTAGCAGGCTGCTGAATAGTCACATTTCTGCACAGAGTCAAGTCTGCAGGGGCATTAAAGAGCAAGAACTCTGGAGCTGGACAGATCAGGTTTGAATCCTAGATCTACCATTTAGTCTCTGTGTTATTTAATTTGTATAGATTAAATACAAACCCTATTTTCCTTTGTCTTCCTGATAGTTGTTCTCTAGCACTATTCCAGAAAGCTCACTGTCACCATGGGGATGCAACCCTAATTCTGACCCCATAGTTCTCTGCTCTGATAGATAAAATGGATCTATGGACACTTCTCTGCATCCTTAGTGGATAAGATAAAGCTCTGGGGATAAAATGTGTTGGTGAGATTGTGGAGAAAAAGGACCTTAGTGCATTGTTGGTGAGAATGTAAATTTGTGCAGCTACTATGGAAAACAGTATGAAAGTTTCTCCAAAAATTAAAAATAGAATTATGATGTGTGTATGTGTGTGTGTGTGTGTGTGTGTGTGTGTGTGTGTGTGTGTGTGTGTGTGTGGTGTAAGTCACTTCAGTCATGTCTGACTCTTTGTAACTCTATGGACTGTAGTCCACCGGGCTCCTATGTCCATGGCATTCTCCAGGTAAGACTACTGGAATGGATTGCCATGCCTTCCTCCAGGGGAACTTCCTGACCCAAGGATTGAACCTATGGATTGCTGGCAGATTCTTTACCTTCTGAGTCACTCGGACTTCCTACACTGTTATATGTCTATTACTCAATAAAGATGGGGTAAAAAAAGACCACACCCTGAGTTATCAGTGGATGCTTACTTGACTATAAAGAAAGCAAATGAAATTGCTTCATTTGTTGAAAATGACTGTGAAGATTTCTCAAAGTCCATGCATTTGTTTCCAGTCTTGACTTCATACAGTGCATTTCTTTTAGACACTTTTGGAATAATTCGTATTCTCTGGACTCAAGTCAGTCACGTGTTCTGAGATATATTCTACGTAGGAACATTACTTATGGCAGTACAATCATGCTCATCAGTCAGGGAAAAACATAATTTTAAAAGAATAAATTTGACTTCTGGGAGATGGACAGGGAAATAGAAAATGACCCTTTAGCAGCACTTTTTAGTGAGAATCAGTGACAAGACAATAATAACAGTAATGTAACATTTGTATAACACTTTATAATTTAGAAAATGTTTTGCAAATAAATACTCTCTTATATTTTGAATTTTGTGAACCCTTGATTTAATGATTAGTTTAATTTCCACAATCAAAAAGAAAAGGAAAAAAGAGCAACATTAAAGAATTAATTACCTTACCAAATATACAGATTCTAACTGTTAAAACTGGATCTTTAGTTTCAGTGTTCTAGAACATCATGAACTAAATGATGTTCATGATACCAAGTCTAATATTCTCATTGTGAAAAGTTCATACAATAACAATTCATATGTAGTAAATAAGTACTAGCCTATATTCAGTGTTGATTCTAAAATTAAGTATGACAGCTCCATTACAGAGGTTTTACTGATTGAGTCAAGAAACTAACTCTTTGTGTATGGTGTTAGAAAGTGTTCTAGTTTCATTCTTTTACAAGTGGCTGTCCAGTTTTCCCAGCACCACTTGTTAAAGAGATTGTCTTTTCTCCATTGTATATTCTTGCCTCCTTTGTCAAAGATAAGGTGTCCATAGGTGGGTGGATTTATCTCTGGGCTTTCTATTTTGTTCCATTGATCTATATTTCTGTCTTTGTGCCAGTACCATACTGTCTTGATGACTGTGGCTTTGTAGTAGAGCCTAAAGTCAGGCAGGTTGATTCTTCCAGTTCCATTCTTTTTTCTCAAGATTGCTTTGGCTATACGAGGTTTTTTGTATTTCCATACAAATTGTGAAGTTATTTGTTCTAATTCTCTGAAAAAGACTGTCTAACACCATACACAAAAATAAACTCAAAATGGATCAAAGATCTAAACATAAGACCAGAAACTATAAAACTCCTAGAGGAAAACATAGGCAAAATACTCTCCGACATAAACCAAAGCAAGATCTATGACCCACCTCCCAGAATATTGGAAATAAAAGCACAAATAAACAAATGGGACCTAATTAAAATGAAAAGCTTCTGCACAACAAAGGAAACTAAAGCAAGGTGAAAAGGCAGCCTTCAGAATGGGAGAAAATAATAGCAAGGGAAGCAATGGACAAACAATTAATCTCAAAAATATATAAGCAACTCCTGCAGCTCCATTCTAGAAAAATGAATGACCCAATCAAAAAGTGGGCCAAAGAACTTAACAGACATTTCTCCAAAGAAGACATATAAATGGCTAACAAACACATGAAAAGATGCTCAACATCACTCATTATCAGAGAAATGCAAATCAAAACCACAATGAGGTACCACTTTACACCAGTCAGAATGGCTGCAATCCAAAAGACTACAAGCAATAAATGCTGGAGAGGATGTGGAGAAAAGGGAACTCTCTGACACTGTTGGTGGGAATGCAAACTAGTACAGCCACTTGGAAAACAGTGTGCAGGTTCCTTAAAAAACTGCAAATAGACCTGCCATATAACCCAGCAATCCCACTGCTGGGCATATACACCAAGGAAACCAGAATTGAAAGAGCCACGTGTACCCCAATGTTCATTGCGGCATTGTTTACAATAGCCAGGACATGGAAGAAACCTAGATGTCCATCAAGAGACAAATGGATAAGAAAGCGGTGGTACATATACACAATGGAATATTACTCAGCCATTAAAAATAATTCATTTGAATCAGTTTTACTGAGGTGGACAAAACTGGAGCCTATTATCCAGAGTGAAGTAAGCCAGAAGGAAAAACAACAATACAGTATACTAATGCATATATATGGAATTTAGAAAGATGGTAAGGAGAACCCTGTATGTGAGACAGCAAAAGAAACGCAGATATATAGAACAGTCTTTTGGACTCTATGGGAGAGGGAAAGGGTGGGATGATATGGGAGAACAGCATTGAAACATGTTAATTATCATATATGAAATCAATGGCCAGCCCAGGTTTGATGCTCATGGCTGGTGCACCAGGATCACCCAGAGAGAAGGAATCAGGAGGGAGATGGGAGGGGGTTCTGGAAGGGGAACATATGTATACCCATGGCAGATTCATGTCAATGTATGGCAAAACCAGCATGATAACGTAAAGAAAATAAAAAATAAATTAAAAAAAATAAATAAATAAAAGAAACTAACTCATTGAACTCTCAACTAGGCGATAACTTCCTATCACAATTCTTAGTGTTTCATAGTATCTTCTGTGTGCACATGGAAATTTTATTGGTTTCAACATTTCTTTCTCAACAGGTAGTTAGGAAAAGAAAGCCACCATATTTAGCACAGAAATCATATTGTAGTTCCTTGTATGAAGAATAAAATTCTAAAATTAAAAGGGCAATAATAAATTCTCATTGAATTAATTACATTGAATGAAACATATCCAATAATAATCATACTCTATAATCTCTAATTAGATAGTTCAAACATCTTCCCTACAAAGTAGTATGAATATTATCTTTATGTTTTAGAATTATCATTTTTGATTAAATGTTTTTATAAAACATTTACAGCTTGCTTCCTATGACCAATTTAAAACTTTTGGTAGATATTAATTAGGCTATCTGTCATGATTTTAGAGCCATGCGTTATTTCTCTGAGGTATGAAGAAGAATAAAGGAGAGGCATAGAAAAAAATAACGAGATTTACATTATAAGATATGTACACATATACAAATGTATGTGTGTACACTTATGCTAGATGATGAAAACACACATACACACACATATACAAGTAACCATTTTAAATGGAAATCACTTGGAACTGAAGAGGAGATATGAAAAAAACACTTATAGAAATGAACTAGATATGAGATAACAGCTTCCTTAACCTGAAGTAAATGCTATAGCAAAACAGTTCTGGTTTTGTTCCATTGTTGACATACACCTTTAGCTCCAGCAAACTTTTATGATTATGATGCCTAACCAAAGAAAGCAGTATATATTTTAAGCACACTGGGTTGGAGTTCAAAGAACTGGTATTTAAGGCCAAGTTACACCATATAAGTTTAAGAAAACAAAAGCTACCATGTTTATTCTATTCATTTTACTTATACATAGAATGAAACTAGTTATCTAATTAGTGATTGTAGAGTGTTTGGTAAAATGGCAGGAAGTAAATCAAAACTGAAAGGGATACAAAATCATACGAAAATGACAGGTAATTAGAAAATAGTAAGCAATCACCACAATTCCCTTGACTTTTTAGAAGGAGCTTTTATTTCAGCTAAATTTGAATGCAATTTAGCTGTATAGCATTTAAGCCTCTAGTAGAAGTGTGCATTTTCTAGATGCAAGACATAAATCACTCTCCTTAATTTTAAAAATAATCTAGGCTTTGCTTAAACTCAGAGAATTTAACTTCTGTCATCAATTTTCAAAATGAGTGGAGAAAATTTAAGTTTATATGCAATTTCCTTTCCTTTTATTTTTCAAATTGTGAGAGATTTCAAACTCACTGAAAGTAATAATAGGGAACACTCATACCAATGGCTATGTGCCAGGTTTAGTTACTGAATCATTAGATTTTCACAGTAACACTTTAAGGCAAATATATCAACTTTCCTCATTTTACAGGTGAGAAAAGTGAACTTCAAGGTTATGAAGGTAATAAAGAGCAGAACTGGCATTCGAATGCAGGTCATTTGACTGTGGAAACTGGGTTTTGACCATGTCACAATACTTTCTACTTCATAGAAAGAGAAATTAAGCTTTAAAAGATGATAAATGTTAAAATTTGCCATGCTTTTTCCAAATTACTTTCTTTAGCTGGTGGTAACCAGAACAGAGGTAGTCGGCCTCTTTCCTTGTGCTCCTTTTCAAATTCATTGCCTTCCACAAAGTATTTGCAATGAGCCAATATCTTTCTTGATGTTGAGTAATATGAATTCTTTGGATATTTTGATAATTCAGTAGCAAATATTTTCTCCCAGTCATTAGGCAGCTTTTTCATTCTGTTTGTGGTTTCCTTCTCTGTGCAAAAGCTATTTTGTTTGATGTAGTTCCATTGTTTATTTTTGCTTTTGTTGACCTATCTTGAGAGTTCAGTTTAGTCACTCAGTTGCGTCACCTTTTTGCGATCCCATGGACAGCAGCACGCCAGGCCTCCCTGTCCATCACCAAACCCTGGAGCTTGTTCAAACTCATGTCCGTTGAGTTGGTGATGCCATGCAAACATCTCATCTCCCATTGTCCCCTCAGTTCTTCATATCAGGTAAGCAAAGTATTGGAGTTTCAGCTTCAGCATCAGTCCTTCCAATAAATATTCAGGACTGATTTCCTTTAGGATTGACTGGTTTGATCTCCTTGCAGTCCAAGGGACTCGCAAGAGTCTTCTCCAACACCACAATTCTAAAGCATCAATTCTTCAGTGCTCAGCTTTCCTTGTAATCCAACTCTCACATCCATATATGACTACTGGAAAAACCATAGCTTTGACTAGATGGACCTTTGTTGGCAAAGTCATGTCTCTGCTTTTGAATATACTGTCTAGTTGGGTCATAGCTTTTCTCCCAAGAAGCAAGTGTCTTTTAATTTCATGGCAGCAGTCACCATCTGCAGTGTTTTGGGAGCTGGAGAAAATAAAGCCTCTCTCACTGTCTGCATTGTTTCCCCATCTATTTGCCTTGCATTGATGGGACCGGATGCCATGATCTCCATTTTCTGAATATTGAGCTTTAGGTCAACTTTTTTACTCACTTCTTTCACTTTTATCAAAACACTCTTCAGTTCCTCTTCATTTTCTGCCATAAGGATGGTGTCATCTGCACATTTGAGGTAATTGCTATTTCCCCTGGCAATCTTGATTTCAGCTTATGTTTCATCCAGTCTGGCCTTTCGCATGATTCACTCTGCATAAAAATTACATAAGCAGAGTGACAATATACAGCCTTGACATAACTTTTTCCCAATTTGGAACCAGTCCATTGTTCCATGTATGGTGCAACTGCTGCTTCTTGACATGCATACAGATTTTTCAGGAAGCAGGTAAGGTGGTCTGGTATTGCCATCTCTTGAAGAATTTTCCACAGTTTGTTTTGGTCCACACAGTCAAAGGCTTTCGCATAGTCAATAAAGTAGATGTTTTTCTGGAATTCTCTTGCTTTTTCTATGATCCAACAGATGTTGGTAATTTGGTCTCTGGTTCCACCACCTTTTCTAAATCCAGCTGGAACATCTGGAAGTTCACGATTCACGTACTGTTGAAGCCTCTCTTGGAGAATTTTGATTATTACTTTGCTAGCATGTAAGATGGTGTAATTGTGTGGTAGTCTGAACATTCTTTGTCATTGGCTTTCTTTGGGATTGGAATGAAAACTGACCTTTTCCAGTCCTGTGGCCACTGCTGAGTTTTCCAAATTTGTTGGCATATTGAGTGCAGCACTTTCACAGCATCAGCTTATAGGATTTGAAACAGGTCAGCTTGAATTCCATAACCTCCACCAGCTTTGTTCTTAGTGATGCTTCCTTCTTAAGGCCTACTGGACTTCAGACTCCAGGATGTCTTGCCATTTGTTTCTGTCATCTTCAATTTCTTTCATCAAAGTTTTATGCTTTTCAGAGTTAAAGCCTAATGTGCTTAGTTAGATTTATCCCTAGGTATTTATTCTTTTTAATGCAATTGTAGATTAGATTGTTTTCTTAATTTTTAAAATAGTTTATTAGTAGTGAAACAGATTTCTGTATATTAATTTTGAATCTTGAAATTTCCCTGATTTCATTTAGAGGTTCTAACAGATTTTTGGTAGCATCTTTAGAATTTTCATATATATTATCACGCCATCTGCGAATAATGACCCTTGACTTTTTTTCTTTCTAATTTAGATACCTTTTATTTCTTTTTCTGTTTTGACTATTGTGACTTAGACTTCCAATACTATACTGAAAAAAAGTGGCAAGAGTGGGCATCTTTGTTCCTAGTCTTAAAGGAAATGCTTTCAGTTTTTCACCATTAAACATGATTTGGGCTGTGACAAAATCACAGCCCTCTATATCCACTATGTTGAGAGGTTATCTCATAAATGAATGATGAATTTTGTCAAAAGCTTTCTATACAACTATTGAGATGATATATTTTATTCATCAAGTTGTTAATGTGGGAGTCACACTGTTTGATTTGTAGATAATAAACCATCCTTGCATCCCTGGGATAAATCCCAAGTCATATGATTCTTTGAATCTACTGTTTAATTAGTTTGTTAATATTTTGTTGAGGATTTTTGAATCTATATTCATCAGTGATATTTGCTTGTAATTTTTCAAATAGTCTGTCTAGTTCTGGTATTAGGGTAATTCTACCTTCATTTTTTTAAAACCATTTGAGAAGAGCAAGTGTTTCCTCTTCTTTAAAAGTTTAGTAAAATTCACTTGTGAGTTTGTCTCATCCTGAAATTTTGTGTGGTGGGATTTTTTTTTTTTACTGATTCAAATACACTATCAGTAATTGGTCTGTTCATATTTTCTATTTCTCCCTCATTCAGTCTTGGGAGATTAAATTTCTAGAAATTTATCCATTTCTTCCAAGTTTTTCATTTTATCAGTGTATAACTCTTCATAGTAATCTCTTATGCTTCTTTGTATTTCAGTAGTGTCAGTCTCAATTCTGATTTTATTAATTTTTGCTTTCCCTTTTTCTTCATAAATATGGTTAAAAGTTGATCAATTTTGTTATCTTTCTAAAGAATGACATCTTAGTTTCATTGATATTTTCTACTTTAATTTTAGTCTTTATTTATACTTGCTTTTATATTCATTGTTTGTTTCTTTCTTCTAACTTCGGGTTTGTTTGGTTTTTTACAGTTTATTTAGCTATAAGGTTTAGATTGTTTCTTTAGAATTGTGTTGTTTCTTGATGTAAGCTTATTGTTATGACCTTCTGTCTTAGAACAACTCTTGCTGCATTCAATAAATTTTGAAACATTGTGTTTCCATTTTCATAGCTTCAGGTACTTTAAAATTTCCTCTTTAGTTTCTTCAGTGACAATTTTGGTTGTATAGAAGAATGTTGAGTAGCCTCCAAGTGTTTGTGTTTTGTGTAGTTTTTCTATGTAGGTAATTTCTAATTTCATACTTTGTGGTTGGAAAAGATTTTTTATATGATTTCAACCTTCTTAAATGTATTGATACTTCTTTTGTGATCTAGTGTGAGATCTATGCTGAAGAATAGCCCATGTGCACTTCAAGTATATTCTGCTGGTTTTGGTGAAATATTTTGTATATAATTGATTAATTTTGTATGGGCTAATGTGTTATTTCAGGTTAGTGTTTCCTTAACTGATTTTCTGTCTGTGTGACCTGTCCTTTGATGTATCTGGGGTGTTAAAGTTCCTTATTATTATTGTATTGCTGTAAATTTCTCCCTTTATATTTGTTGATATTTATTTTATGTATTTAGGTGTGCCTATGATGGGAATATCTATATTTATAATTGTTACATCTTCCTGCTAAAACTTGATCTCTTTATTATTATGTAATGCCTTTCTTTGTCTCTTGATACAGGGTTATTGTTTGTTTTATCTAAGTATTGCTGTCTTAGCTTTTTCATTTCCATTTGCATGGAACATATTTTTCTGTCTGCTCACTTTCAGTCTGTGTGTGTCTTTAGATCAGCTGTTTGTATGTATGTGCATATATTATTTGTATGTATGTACATATATTATTCTTTTTTTTTTAAATAAAGCCATTCAGCCACCCTACATCTTCTGATTGGAGCATTTAATATATTTATATCTAAATTAATTAGTGATGGGTATGTACTATGGCCATGTTTTTGGTTTTGTAGTTCTGTTCCTTTCATCTTCAGTGCTTTTGCTTTCTATCCTTGTAATTTGATGATTATTCTTTATTTTTATATTTGTTATATATTTTAAGTTGATCATCTCTTCATTTTGAATACATTCAAATCACTCTACATTTTTATATCTTTCTGTTTTGTGTATTCCTTAACTACTTTTTATAAATACTGATGATTATATTATCCTCCCACTGGTTTTATAAGTAATTGATCTGTTACCTTAATTATATGTTTTTATTTACCAAGGTGATTTTTTTCCCTTCATAATTTTTATGTTTGTAATTGTGATATTTTCTTGTCTGCTTAGTGAAATTCCTCTAACATTTCTTTTTAAATTGGTATACATGTGATTTCATTTTGCTGTCTGTGAAACTTTTTCTCCTCTTCAAATATGAATGTTAAATATTCCTGGTAGAGTATTCTTGATCAAAGAGTTTTACCGTTTCATTGCTTTCAGTATATTACACTGTATCCTTCTGGTCTGCAGTTTCACCTGAAATGCCAGCTGATGCTCTTATGAGAGTTCCTTTGTGCTTCTTTTAAGATTCTTTTTCCTTGCTCCCTTTAAGACTTTTTTTTCCTTTTTAATTTTTGCCATTTTTGTTATAATGTGTCTTAGTGTGGACCTCTTTGGGTTCATCTTGTTTGGAATTCTCTGCTTCCTAGATCTGACTTGAACCCCTTGCTTCCTGGAGAGAGCTTCTGCAGTTTTTATTATTTTTCTGTTTGTGCATTTCCTACCCAGGGGTATGGGTCTTGATTATACTGTGCTTCTATCCCACCAACTTAATCTAACTGTGTTTCTTTCTCCATATCTTTATTTGTAGAAAATCTTTTACTGGTATAAAGGTTTACTCTCATAGCTAGTTGCTCCATTAAGTAATGTAACTTTATTTTTTGTTTTTGTTTTGGGTGTTTTGTGGGAAGGGGCAAGTATTTGGAATTTTGGTGTGACTGTGGGAGGAAGTGAGTTTAGTGTCTTCCTACTCTATCATATTGACCACTTCCTCTCAGCATGTATGGTTTTAACCAGCATTTACTTACTAAATATTAGAGAACAATCTGAATTTAAATGTGCAATATTTCATAATATCAAAACACTGAAAATCTAGAAGCTGAATTTATGGAAAAACAAGCAGCTATTGATTAGATACTTTTTTATCCAGAGAAACAATGATAATTAGGTTAAGCATGGTCCCTTTCCTCATGGAATTTACATTCTATTGAAATATTCAAGCAGTGAATGTGTATAAAAATAAAGCAAATAATTAAAGACTGTGATAATTTCCAACGGGGAAATGAATATTGTATTGTTAAAAAAAATAAAAAGACAAGTATTTTAGATATAGTCAAGGCATGGTACTGTGTCCTGTAAGACATGGACTCAAATATGAAAAAGAGACAGTTATGATCACCAGAAGTTTACTGTCTAGTGAAAGTCATACATTAAATATATAATGACATGGGACATAATTAAGTAAAACCACAGAAAAGATAAAATTATGTAATGTAAAATGAAAAATCCCTAAATAACTTTGATTATAGTTAATCAGGAAAGCATTTATGAAAAACATAATGTTAAGTTGGGTTTTGAAGGATAACTATGCTTCTGCTGATAGAATGAGTAAAAGAAAAAAAATTAAGCAGTATGACAAAAAAACAAAGAAGGTGAAATCACACTCCAAATTGGGGAAGTGGTGCCTGGTCTAATATGATAGAAGTAAAGGAGTGAAGGCATGTGAAAATGAGTTGACCTGGTAAATGGAACTTAAACCATATTGGAATAAAAAGCAATTTCTAGTTATCTAATTGAGGACAGAAGAAAACCTCTACCTAATTTTAAGGAGAAGAAAGTTTAGTATTCTTGTTGATGATTTTATTCTATGTGGATACATTATTTTCTCAAAGAAGAGTAAGAGGCATAGTTTTCCAAATGCTTCATTTTTTGTGCTTCATTTTGTTCTTGCTTATTGCTGACAAAGGTCCATCTACTCAGAGCTATAGTCTCTCCAGTAATCATGTATGGATGTGAGAGTTGGACCATAAAGAAAGCTGAGCACCAAAGAATTGATGCTTTTGAACTGTGGTGTTGTAGAAGACTCTTGAGAATCCCTTGGACTGCAAGGAAATCAAACTGTTCAATTCTAAAGGAAATCAGTCCTTCAATCTTCATTGAAAGGACTGATGCTGAAGCTGAAGCTCCAAAACTTTGGCCACCAAAGGTCTGACTCATTGGAAAAGACTCTGATGCTGGGAAAGATTGAAGGCAGGAGAGAAGGGGATGACTGAAGATGAGATGGTTGGATGGCATCAC
The DNA here is from genome assembly GCA_007570785.1 of Antilocapra americana. Lineage (NCBI taxonomy): Eukaryota > Metazoa > Chordata > Mammalia > Artiodactyla > Antilocapridae > Antilocapra > Antilocapra americana. The sequence goes on from ML663563.1 coordinate 13,431,580, forward strand.
TGACTCAATGGACATGAGTTTGAGCAAACTCCCGGAGTTGGTGATGGTTAGGGAAGCTTGGTGTGCTGCAGTCCATGGGGTTCCAAAGAGTCAGACAGGACTGAGAGGCTGAACTGAACTGAACTTGCTTATGGGATGATCTTCTTACAGAGAATAAAGAGATAGGATTGAAAATCTCAATTAGGTGGATTAACAAGTATTGTGGGAGTATCTGAGCAAGAGACACACGGTAGTAGAAAGAATGTGATAATCTGAATAAGACATCCAAATTTAGTTTAGAAGTTCAAGTAGTTCCATATGGTGACAAATTCATCTGTAGAAATGGAAGTGGCTGGCTTATGTGGGTGGACATGAATATCATTAAAGAGAAAGATGATAAATAACAAAATGACCATGTTTGGGGATGATTTATTCACATGTATATTGAAAAGATTCAGAATGATGGTAGGACTTGGGACAAAGAGGAAACTAGGTAAGATCATCAAGACTTAAAAAGGGACCTGCGAAAAGATATTTGCCATCTTCAATATTCAGGAAGAAGCAAATTAGAAAATAATAGGATACTAGTTTTTTTGTTTTTATCAGTTTGGTAAACATTAAAAAATGTTTTTCAGAGGGACTTAAAAAGGCAAACAGATATTCTTATGTTTTCCTGAAGTGAATGCTACTATTCTTTCAATTAGATATTTGAAAATATCTATTAATTCACCATCCCATTTTTGAGAAGCTATTCTGTAGTACCTTATTAAAAATCTGATTTTTAAGTTATAATTAACATAAAATATTATATTATTTTTGGGTATGCAACATAATGATTCAATTTATCTCAGTTCAGTTCAGTCACTCAATAATGTCCAACTTTTGTGACCCCACTGACTGCAGCACGCCAGACTTCCCTGTCCATCACCAACTCCCAGAACTTGTTCAGACTCATGTCCATTGAGTTGGTGATGCCATCCAACCATCTTATCCTCCGTTGTCCCCTTCTACTGCCTTCAATCTTTCCCAACATCAGGGTCTTGTTCAATGAGTCAGTTCTTTGCATTAGGTTGGCCAAAGTATTGGAGTTTCAGCTTCAGCATCAGTCCTTCCAATGAATATTCAGGACTGATTTCCTTTAGGATCAATTTATTTACACATTATAAAATAATAACTACAATAAAGTTCAGTTACAGTCTATCATCATACAAAGTTGTTACAGTAGACTCTATTCCTTTGTATACATTACATCCCCATGACTTTTGTTTTATAGCTGGAAATTTGCATCCCTTAATCCTCTTTACCTATTTCACCCATCCCTCTCTCCTCTGACAACCACCAGTTTATTCTCTGTATAGATCAGGGATTTTTTTCCATTTTGTTCTGTTTATTCATTTGTTTTGTTTTTTTAAATACCACATATAAGTGAAACCATACACTGTTTTTCTAGTATACTACGTAGTATCCAGATCTATCTCTCTTGCCTCAAAGGCAAGATTTTATTCTTTTTTATACTAGAATAATTGTCCATTGTGATATATATATATATGTATATATATATATAGTCATCACATCTTCCTAATCAATTTACCCATTGATGAATACTTAAGTTACTTCAGTATTTTGACTATCATAAATAATCCTGCAGTGAATATAAGGATATATATATATTAAATATATATTATATTGAATGTATTCAATATAATATATATATTCAAATTAGTGGAGTTTTTGTTTTCTTTAGGTAAATACCCCAAAGTGGAATTGCTGGATTATATATAATCTATCTTAAGTTTTTTGAGGAATCTTCATACTGTTTCCATAAGGTTTGTCTCAATTTATAATTGCACTAGCACATACAAGGATTTCCTTTCCTCTGAATCCTCTTCAGCAGTTGTTTCCTGCCTTTTTGATAAAAGTCATTTTGACAGTTGTGAGATGGTATCTCATTGTGGTTTTGATGTGTGTTTCCCTGATGACTAGTGATGTTGAGCACTTTTTCATGTGCTTGTTGACCACTTATATGTCTTTTTTGGTGACTATTCAGATCCTCTGCCCATTTTTAATTGTTTTATTAATTTTATATATTTCTTTGTATTTTTGGATATCAGTCTCTTATCAGAGTTATCACTTACAAATAACGTCTTCCATTTTGTGGGTAACGTTTTCGTTTTGCTGGTGGCTTCCTCTGCAATAAAGAGCCTTTAGTCTGATGTAGTCCAATTAGTTTATTTTTGCTCTTTGTTATCCTTGCCTGAGGAGACAAATTTTTTAAATGTTGCTAAGATTGATGTCAAAGAGTTTACTGCCTGTATTTTCTTCTAGGAGATTTATGGTCTCATTTAAATATTTAATTCATTTTTAGTTTATGTTTGTATATGATATGATAAAGTGGTCCATTTTTATTTTTTGCATGTAGCTGTCCAGTTATCTCAACAACATGTATTAAACAGGCTGTTTTACCTCATGGTATATGCTTGTTTCCATCAATGTAGATTAATTGCCCATATGAGCACAGGTTCATTTCTAGACTTTCTATTCTGTTCCATTTGTCATCTGTCTGTTTGTGTCAATACCATATTGTTTTTGTTTTTTTAACATGGAACCTTTATTTTAATGTCGTTACTGTACATCTGCAGTATTGGAGTAATCCTTTTGCAAGTGGAACTAGAAGAAACAATGACAAAACTAAACTGGCATTTGATGTGAATCCACAGGAGTTTAAGCTTCAAATCCAGCCAAGAAGTTTGTTACAATCTCTTTCAGCTTTGCATCTGTCTCTTCCTGACTTTGCCCAACAGGGCTTGATGTTGGCTGATAATGAGACAAGAAAGCATTCTCAGTTTTGTGATCTTGCTGGGCTCCAGCTTGTCAAGATAGCCCCTGACACCCGTATAGATAACAGCCATTTGTTCTTCAATAGCCATGGGAGAACACTGTCCTTGCTTCAGCAGCTCAATCAAACGCACACCACAACTCAAGAGTTGTTGAGTGGCAGCATCAAGGTCAGAATCAAACTGGGCAAAAGCAGCAACCTCATGATTCTGAGCCAACTCCAGGTTCATGGTACCTGCCACCTGTCTCATGGCCCTGTTTGGGCAGCAGATCTGACATGGGACATAGAGAAATCAACACTAATGGTAGGGCAGATATCTCTGTAGAACAATTCTGTTTCCAAGAAGATCTGTCAGTGATGGAAATGACATTTGTTGGAATGTAAGCAGACACATCACCAGCTTGTGTTTCTATGCCTGGAAGAGCAGCTAACGAGCCTCCACCAAAAGTATTGTTCATTTTAGCTGCTCTCTTCAGTATACGGGAGTGCAGGTAGAACACATCACCAGGATAGGCCTTACCACAGGGAGTCTGCAGAGCAGCATAGACATCTGACGATAAGCAACTGCCTGTTTGGATAAGTCTTTATAAATGATCAAAGCATGTTTGCCATTATCCATAAAATATTCTCCCATTGAACATCCAGAGTAAGGAGCCAGGTACTGAAGTGGGGCAGCATCTGAAGCAGTAGCTGAAACCACAATGGTGTACCTCATGGCATCTGCATCTGTAAGTCTCTTCACCAATTGGGCAACAGTGGATCTCTTTTGACCAATAGCAACATAGATGCAGTACAGCTTCTTCTTTTCATCAGTTCCATCATTGAATCTTTTCTGGTCAATGATGTTTCTGGCAATTGATGGCAATTGCCGGTTAATTCTTCTGGCAATTGATATTTTGCCAGTCTGTTAGTCATCAATAACCAGATCATGCTGACCACGACCAATTGGCACCAAGCTGTCCACGGCCTTAATGCCAGTTTGCATTGGTTCCTGCACAGAGATTCAAAGAATGATCCCAGAGGCTTTCAAGTCAACTCATCCTCAGGTCTTGGAACCAACTGGACAATTTCCATCAATGGCATTACCAAGGGCATTGACTACACGACCCAGCAGCTCCTCGACGACTGGAACACCTACAGTAGCCCCAGTTCTCTTCACAATATCTCCTTCCTTAATTAGTTTATCATTTCCAAACATGACAACACCAACATTGTCAGGCTCCAAGTTCAGAGACATACCTGAAGGAAACTCTACCATTTCTTCTGTTTGAACATTTCTTAGCCCAAGTACCCAGGCAATATCATCACCAATACTTGAAACACACCCAGTCTCTTCAAGGTTAACAGAGGTATCAGCTCCAAGAATATGCTCTTCAAGAACAGAGGAGACCTCAACAGGGCTGGTCTTTTGAAGACGAGAGTTAGAGCCATGGACGTTCCTTGAAGCAACAGAGAATGATCCCAAAGCTTTTTTGGAGACCAACCCGGCTCGTAGAGGGAGGGTGCGGGTACAGCCGTTGCGATGCACATGGACAGCATCTGTGCAGCTCCTCCTTAGGTGCTTCGTCTTCAACCGCAGCCTCGAGACCCACTGACCACCCTATTGTTTTGATGACTGTGGCTTTGTGGTATAATTTGAAGTCAGGGAATGTGATACCTCTTTCTTATTGTTCTTCTTTCTCAAGATGCTTTGGATATTCTGTGATTCTATTACAGACTTTGGGATTGTTTGTTCTAGCTCTATGAAGAACGTCATGGGTATTTTGACAGAAGTTGGATTGAAAATGTAGTTTGTTTTGGGTAGTATGGCCGCTTTAACAGTATTAATTCTTACAACTCAAGAACATGGGAAATCTATTTGTGTCATGTAATTGACTCATTCAAAATGGGAAAGGGGTACAACAAGGCTGCTTATTTAATTTCTGTATAGAGTACATCATGTGAAATGCCAGACTGGATGAATCATAAGTTGGAATCAAGATTGCTGGGAGAAATATAAATAACCTCAGATATGCAGAGAATACCACTATAATGGCAGAAAGTAAAGAGGAACTCAAGAGCCTCTTGATGAGGGTGAAAGATGAAAGCTAGCTTAAAACTCACTATTATGAAAACTAAGATCATGGTATCCAGTCCCATCATTTCATGGCAAATAGGGGAAAAGTGGAAGCAGTGACAGATTTCTTTTTTTGGGCTCCAAAATCACTGTGGACAGTGATTGTGACCATGAAATTAAAAACATTTGCTCCTTGGAAGGAAAGCTATGACAAACCTAGATAGCATATTAAAGCAGAGACATCACTTTGCCAACAACATAGTCAAAGTCATAGTTTTGTTAGTAGCCATGTATGGATGTGAGAGTTGGACCATGAAGGCTTAGCACAAAGAATTGATGCTTTTGAATTGTGGTGCTGGAGAAGACTCTTGAGCATCCACTGGACTGTAAAGAGATCAAACCAGTCAATCCTAAAGGAAATCAGCCCTGGAATACTCGTTGGAAGGACTGATGCTGAAGCTCCAATACTTTGGCCACCTGATGAAAAGATCTGACTCATTGGAAAAGATCCTGAATCTGGGAAATATTGAAGACAAAAGGAGAAGGGGGTGGCAGAGGATGAGATGGTTAGATAACATCACCACCTCAGAGGACATGAATTTGAGTGAACTCTGGGAGACAGTGAAGAACCCAGAAGCCTAGCATGTTGTAGCCCATAATATCACCAGAGCTGGATATGATTTAGTGACTGAACAATAACAGTAGCAAAGCATCCATAGTATGGAATAATATGCTCCTACTAAGAAGAAGTTAGACATAAATGATTTGTGGGCAGATATCTACAATAAGCAAATCTTTTTTTGAGAATTCTATGTGAAATAAGCAATAAAAAAGGAATAAATTCTGTATATATTTTCATGAAAAGAAAGAAAGGTTTGGAGATTACCCTCTAATTTGATCATATGAGTTATATTTTGGGACAGGATTGAAGGATGATAGAGATTATGAGTGTATTCTTTATACACTTTGACTTTTTTGACTTGTCAGTACTACTTTTACTTTTAAAAATAAAAGAATCATAATAAGTAGAACAAATTTCTTCAAAAGGAATTAAAATCTTATAAAAGTATAAAAGAAGTATACATATAGTACCAAAAAGCAGAAAAGTTGATGGGCTTTGAAAGATCAATAAATAAGCCATTGAGGACATAGTCTAAGGAAAGAACTCCATAAATTTTTTCTCATAATTAATGGTATTTTTAAGAAAAAATATCAACCTATTCAAAATCCTAAGTTTGATATTCAGTTAGACTAGCAAAGATGTACTAGCAAAATCTACCTTACAGGAATTTTTATTTTTTTAGGTGTATTAGGAGCTCCTTTAAAAACTAAAAAAAAAAAGTTTAGAAAGCAATAAGCTCTGGATTTTAACAAGCAGTTTTCAGAATTTAAAAAGCACTCCATAGCACATGTCTTATTTCATTGCTATTCACAGTGTCTAGATATTGCCTGGAACCAGTGTACTGTTTTACTAAATAGCCCATCCCTAGCCTTTGGCTATAGATACAGGTCATGAAACTAGCTAAAGAAAAATAAGAAACAGTAGGCATATATGATAGATGAAACTATTATCTCTCTTAATCCAAGATCATGAAGAATTCCTGCATGTAAATACTGCACTTTATAGAACTGGTATATATAAACTATTTCTTTAGCCCAAATCATCAAGGTGTTGCTGGGTTGTGGGTTTTTTTTTTTTTTTTTTTTCCTGCCACCTATTTAAGCTTCATCTTTGGAGCAAAGAACCTAGATGTCATCAATGAACTCCACCCCTTACTTCCAGTTCTACAAGAACTGTAAGTAGGTAGATAGGTGTGTGTTAGGGTGGTGGCCCTGTTTATCATACTCCTGCTTATCCAGTTGTTGAATCAACAGGAAATTGCCACCTTATAAGAAATAAAGGAAAACTTCCTTCCACTTAATCATCAATGTTTATTCTAACAGTATGATTTGATTATGTTATTTTACCTTCTAAGATTCAACTTTTTTGCCTGTATCCTCTTTGTGGGGCTTTTATGAACATTAAGTGAGAAAATAATGATAAATTCCTAGTGCAATGATTGCTTAGAAAAGACTGAATCCTTAGATCCTCTCGTCTACCTATTCTACCTACATGACTTCTTATCTAATTTTTCCCTCACTCGCTAGTTCACTTACTTTCTGTTCTTCTTGGTCCTTTTCCTTCTCTAAAGGCATATTCTTTCTTTGGAGCAATTGTGATTCTTTTTCTTTCTTAAAATTGCACTCCTTTTAAATTCTAGCCACTAAAGAGATATATATGCTTAGTCGCAAAGTTGTGTCTGACTCTTTGCGACCCCATGGACTGCAGCCTGCCAGGCTCTTCTCTCCATGGGGATTCTTCAGGCAAGAATATTGGAGTAGGTTGCCAGCACCCCCTCCAGAGGGATATATAGTAAGATACAATTCCACTCACCCTGATCTCATTAGGATCAGAGGCTAAAAATCAAAAAAGAATCAAGAAAGTAGAGAATGTTAAAGACGTATTAGAAAATATGTAATACAACAGATAATATTAAAGATGATGGATTACCTGTTATCCAGGTAATCTTTACATTTTTCAAATTATCACTTCTACAATATATGAAGTTAAAAAATAAATTTAATTTTCCTTGAAAACTTTCGTTTAAATCATTTTCTGGAAAAATTAAAGACAAAAGTCACATGTGAGGGCAAAAAACCTTTAGCAACAAAGCCAGTTTGTAGATTGTTTGACTCAAATAATTCAAAGTTCAAAATAAATCCATGTATTCAATTATGTGTATCTCTATTGCACAGCAAAGGAAATCATAAATAAAATAAAAAGACAATCCTCAGAAGGTGAAAAATAGCAAATGAAGCAACTGACAAGAGATTAATTTCCAAAATACACGTTACTCAATAACAAAAAACAAATAACTGAATAAAAAACTGAAAGATCTAAGTAGACATTTCTTCAGGAAAGACACATAGATGGTCAAAAAGCACATGAAAAGGTGTTCAGCATCACTAATTATTAGAGAAATGCAAATCAAAATTACAATGAGTTATTACCTCACACTGATCAGAATGGCCATCATTAAAAGAATCTACAAAGAATAAATGCTGGAGAGGGTGTGGAGAAAAGGGAACCCTCCTACACTTTGTGAGAATGTAAATTGGTACAGCCACTAGGGAGAATAGCGTGGAGTCCCTTAAAAAACTAAAAATAGAACTACCATATGAACCAGCAATCCCACTTTTAGGTATATGCCCAGAGAAAACCATAATTAACAATGATAGATGAATTAAACCATAATAGATGAAACTGGAGCCTATTATCCAGAGTGAAGTAATCCAGAAGGAAAAACAAAAATACAGTATACTAACATATATATATGGAATTTAGAAAGATGGTAACGAGAACCCTGCATGCAAGACAGCAAAAGAAACGCAGATGTATAGGACAGACTCGTGGACTCTGTGGAAAAGGGCAAGGGTGGGATGATATGGGAGAATAGCATTGAAACATGTTAATTATCATATGTGAAATCAATCACCAGCCCAGGGCTGATGCTCGGGGCTGGTGCACCGAGATGACCTAGGGGGAGGGAATCGGGAGGGAGGAGGGCGGGGGATTCTGGAGGGGGAGCATATGTATACCCATGGTGGTTTCATGTCATTGTATGGCAAGACCAACACAATAAAGTAAAGAAAATTAAAAAAAAAAAAGTCCCCTAATGTTTATTACAACACTGTTTACAATAGCCAGGAAATGGAAACAATTTAAATGTCCATCAACAGAGAAATATTTAACGAAGATCTGGTAAATATATATATTA